>UXSR01000069.1:0-98129 GCA_900604375.1 Mesocestoides corti
AATCACTTCTGGTGCGTTTGCAACTACTCTTTCATTAACCGTGACAATCTCCAACCGTTCGTCATGTTGCAGTAATTATTATGCAAAAATTGAAAGCTCGACTGGACAAAAATCGTAAAAGTACATAACCAACATTGTGCCCGTAGTGGATAGTATTGATTCATGTCCATTTAGTTAATTGTACTTTATCTAGTTCACTCATGCTATTGATCAATAACCGCATTAGGCACGCACGCACTCACGCACGCACTCACTGCGCAACTTGTCGGTGCCGTCTGGTAAACGGTCGTGTCTCTGCCATTTCTGGTATCCTGATTGCCAAATCGCGTATTTGAGTAGCGCACACAGGCAAAACTGTACCCGGCAAGGTTCAATACCACTTGCAGGGATATTCGTTAGTCACCATTGTCTTTTTGGATGAAATCAGACCCGATTCAACATCTTGCATTTCTGTGCGCTAGCATCAACGAAAATTGTAGTTTTTTCACAAAATGTTGCATATTTCACACGCACTTACATGGGCCTCAGCACACACATAAGTCTCAAACACAAAGGATGTGAGATCAGGAGTACTTGAGGAAATGCCAAGATAGAGAGGCTGGAAGTCTGAACAAGTATTAAGACATGGTGCTTGTGAAGTAACTCAAATAGCTACATCCATTTTAGAAGTACAGGGTAATAAACGACGTATTTTCCAGACATGCTTGACAAAGACTTCATCACCTAGAGAACCTTTAATCAGAATCATAGCAAGTATGTTTTGTCGAAGAATTGGAAATGACAAATTTTTCGCAAAAGAAAGAGTCTATTTTGTCAGTGGGTCAGGCATGGCTATCATTACCTTCACAGTTGATGCTAAGGCTGACTGTCCATGGAGAGGATCCGAGCACGTGCATGAAAGGAGACAATTGCAACAAGACGGGCTTTTTTGACATTCATCAACACCTGTCCATCCTCGTCCACCAAATTAACTGCACCTGTTTATTATGTAAGTACCTCTAATCTATTCTTGTCTCTTGTTGGCTGTTGATCATTCACATAGGCCATTAAGCACACAAAGGATAGACTGATTTAGTGACGCAATCTACTAGAGGTACAGCCTATACCGACATTAAATCCCATAGTAAATCCATGTTTAGTAATTTGTGATGGTGGTAAATTGCCGTTCCATAATATTTTGGATTATTTGCTTGCGCTGAAGATCTACATTAAGATATCGAATTATGGATTTGTGATGTACCTTTAGCAGACTTTCATGAATTAAAGTCTGTCGGAACCCGCTGAACTCAGGCTAACTGAAATCCATGACTCACCTCTGCTTTTAATTGGGCTCTGCTCACAAGTACATAGTGATTCATCATGCCCCCACCCTCAGGTAAAGAAGCCGCCTATCGCTTCCTCAGTTCTATGGTTCTTGGATGACAACGGAAAAGTGATCTGTCACCTGATCTGTTGATCTACAGCATACTTGGTAAAAAGGGGGTGTAGAATTAGTTTTGAATGATTTGGCTCATGTCTAACTCATCGTTTTCCGTTGCTAAAGTAACCAACTACACATAAGCTCCTAATTAAAAAAACTACATGCCTTTCAAACGGAGAAAACCAGAATACTTAGTTGAAGTCCCAAATGCTACAGCCACATTCTCATACTTTCACATGGCTTTCAAACACTTAAAATATGCGAAGTCTCTACTTGCTCTACGTGCTTCCCTTTCGCCTCTCAAAAAGGGTTTAAATCAACTGAAACTATCGATATTTACTTCAATGTGAGTTAGTCTTCGAATCAATCAAATTATGAGGGTAAACGGACCAAACCCTATGGGCATTAACGCAGACTTCGGATCAAAATATTGCTCAACGGAACGCATTTTTGTTTTTTTTTGTGGCAAGGTTCAAATGTGAAAGTTCGTTGACAGAGCATATATTGGATTTGTGGCGTTGAAAAAAAGCGTCATATTTAAACACCTCGAAAAGCCCGCGGATAATGCTGTGATTTTACTGGTAAAATTAAGCTCTTTAGCGAATTAACTTATTTAGGCCTTCCAGGGATGCCATTTTGAAGTCTTGGTTGTCGAACCAAACGCGCACACTAACAGTCACCGGCACCAACAGTTTACAAAGAAATATAGCCGTGTTAAGCCCGGGACGGGTGCAGTTGAATGTTCACGAAAACGCTATGAGCCATTTTAAAAAAAACCTGCTACCATAAGGAGCTAGTTTAATGATACCTAATTATGTAACAGCTTAAAGGAAAAAAAGCGAAAGTGCTGTGAGCGACACTTGTGGGGTTACTAGTGGATCAAATGCCAATTTGAGATCGATTTACGAACATCGTTTTGGCTGACAGATCACAAGAACTCTGAACTCATCGAAGGCATTACAGTCAGATTTCCAGCTGCTAAGACTAAAACTGCCACTCAGTATTAGTTAAAATTGGCTTTATCACGATGATGGATCTGCTGTTTTGCAGAGTTTGTACGCAATCGGAGTCGTGTAACAGGATCGCGACTCCAAAACACAAAAAACAGTTACAAAATTAATAACGTTTATTTTCAGAACCGTTTTCGGGACTCAGGTGAAGGCGTCGATTTTTGATTCACAACCTGACAAATTAAGCACAACCTTAAATGAACAGAGCTGTACCACTTGCCAGCTAATAAAATGCGCTTTCGCATTTCATTCTTTAATGATCTGAGACTTGATCGAATACGCGGATTTATATTAGTTTCGCAATCTACACGCACAACTGGGCGTCCTGATCGCATTCATTGGGAAACAACGGAGATTACTGTATGACTTAGTGAAAAACTTTAGCCAAACCATGTGTCCACGGTCAACGAGACCCGCGAAGTCGGCCGATCTCATTTGTTGCGTAAGTTCCCTTCTTGCGTCTAAAAGGTGCTTAAAATGCCAAACCTGCGTTATTCTAAGGCTATGTGAAATGTTTCGTTTTATGCATCAATAACATGAATTCTGCCCCCATAAAAATTGCCACAATCCAAAACATTACTGCTTTTGGGATGCACTGATAAGATAAATTATGTAAATGCGGTATTCCTATTTCATTTCCATGGTAAGTGCGTTGGAAACTGGAGGCTTAAGTTTGTCCGGTTATACGCAAGTGGTTTATTATTGCTCTGTTTCGGACAACCTAAGCAACTGTTCTTTACACCCCTTTGGTGCAGTGTCGGCAAAGTCTTTTAAACTTGTTTATAAAATTTTGCTGCTACTAAGAGGCTGCGATTAGCTTTCGTTAAGGACTGTATGAAACATTAGACTTCTACATAAAAAAATTGTTTGATATACAAAATAGGGGACTTGTATTTTTACGAAAGTATTCACACATCACTTCTATACACATCTGTCGTTCGATTTTTTTTACATAAACGAGGAATGAAATTTTAAAAGTTATTTACAGTGAAAGAAAAGTGGTCGTGGCGCACACTGCGTCAAGAATTAGTTACTTTTTCGACAACAATTCTCAGGTCTCCAAGATCAACCGAGCGGCTGGTTCTCGATGGCTGGCGTTTTGATTGGCTGGACGCGTTCTGATAAATTATTCCCGACTCCGCATTTTGGCTGAATGTGCTAGACCGCGAATTAGGGTTTGGCTCGTCTTCTTGAACACTCGCAGCCTCCTTTTCACAGATTTCGAGAAGTTTGAGAAATATGGTTGAGCGTAGGAACCGTCGATAGGGATCCTTTTCCATCAGTGCTTCAATTCGCTTCTGGCTTGCGTCAAAGAGGTCTGACTCTGCCCTGGGTAATCGCCGTTCAGTTTGCATTCGCGTTTCACAGTCGAGGTTCACCTAAAACACACACCTATTGCAAGAGATCAACTTTGCATATTAGAGGCACACAAATGGCTTAGACTGAAGTGAATGGGCATGAGAATTTACGAGAACGATTTACTAGATTCCCACTATTGCTAGAATTCTACTCCTGGCAAGCCATTTACCCCAAGACGCCCAAAGTAGAAACTGACGTGAAGGCCGTTAACCATAAATCAGTGGTTTGTGGCGCAGAAGCCTCCAGTTTTATGGTGCCTAAAGTGCTGCCTTGTTCCGCATTAGCCATCCCAATGCCATAATCCGAACTTCAGTTCGAAAGGGTCTAATGTTAATGTGGATAAATATTTGGTTGTGAGGTCTAATGGATAGAAAGTGGACTTAAGGCGAGTGTATATTTTATTGCATCTGGTCAATCCTGTTCCAGCACATTTTCGTTAGCATTTCTGCAAAGTTACACGATACAGCAAAGACAAAAATTAAACTGATGCGAAATTGGTTTAAAGTGAAGGTTACACCTAAATAAGCCCAAACATTCCGCTGAATCCTACATCAAGCAAGATATCTAAAGTCTTTCTCAAGAACAATGATTTGCTTTAAATTACGTGGCAATGAGCCCAAGTGTCTACAGTTTGAAAAACTTCGCAAGAACGCATAAGTAAGATTATTAATTTGGTAAACTAATGCACGGATTTGAGTAATAAATCCAACACATCGGCAACAAGCCGAGGAAACTGGAAGCGAGGAACATGCCTACGCTTGTTTTCACAAGTCCCATGATTTATTCATAACGCAACAAATCAAAACTCCTCGGCTCAAGCATCTGAGTGCCTATTCGCAGTTGTCATAATGCATGAGGCCATCAAGGGATGTCGAAGCCAGGAAATGCTGTAGGTCGATTGAGACTCACCTCTCGCTGTGACTGGTATGCGATGAAATCCTCGTAGATCTCTTGGGCCCTCGTTCGTTGATCGCATTCGTCCGTGAGGGCCTTGTACTCTTTGCATGCAATCCAAAATTCCAGATTCTCGTCACTGAATTCGCCTCGTAGGAACTCACGAAAGACTAAAAGGCCGTCTACAACGGAAGCAAACTGCTCAATGTGGGAGTTCGCCACATCCCGCTGCAACAACGATTAAGTGAAAGCATTATTCAACCCGGATTCGTGTATCCTAGGGAAATCCAAGGTACTAAATGTGACCAGTACTACAATGAGATCTGAAAAAAAGTGGGACGAAATTATGTATACTTTCCAGAGCTGCTATTTAAGTCACATTCAGCCTATTTGAACGAACCTGGTTTCATTTTGGTGCTACGAATTCCCTTAACAACATTCCAGGACTTGCCTTGATGTGCACTGAGGCTGTTTCAGTTGCGACAAAGCCAATTTATTAATGTTTGGTTGGGTTAGTAAAACAACACGGTGAGCTGTCGAATTGTGCATGCCAAATGCTTGACTGAATCAAGTTCTGGAGCTTCATTTATTATAAACTGGTTCTGCCAATAGTTACTAACTCGCTCATTTAGTGACTGTCTTGAAGGCTTCAACGTAGACAGCGATACAGCTAGGGCTAAGAGGGGCTAGCCAGGCAAGTACACGTTTCCGTGTACCTATTAATCGCGTCCTCATTTGACATCTACAGTTACTTGACATGTTAGTTGGAAATACTTTGACTTGGAGACCTGACGCTGCCTTCCTTGGCAGGCGTTATAAGAAAACCACGCAACAAAGATCACTGGGTTAACTAGTTTTAAGAATACCTGCGCCATCCACTTACACGTGGGGAAAAGCAGCTTTAGGAAATGGGATCCTAGAGACTGCTTCGTGCTGCTTACGATGGACTTCATAAAAAACACATTTGCCAGCACCAAGGAAGGCCTAGCCCAGCAAACGCGCTAATATTGAAAATGCTTGCAATTAGAAAATAGTGGACTCCAGGAGTATTGAAACTCGTGCTTTTCGGTTACCATGCAACTATGACCACATAGCATTACTACTTTGATTACAATTTCAGTATTTTGGAATAAACACGGCAATAGGGAAAGTAGAATTAGCGCAAATAGTAATTCAGCGATACAAACTAATCAACTTACTTAAGCAAGTATAATATTAATGCGTGGGCTCTTAAATACGGCTGTAATTTGACAAATACAGCAGTATGAATTACTTAACGATAGAATTAACTACAAAAACCAGTGTATATGTTTGCAATCACAACTAAGCAAATCGCGTCGTCGATCAGTGGCTCACGCTTGGTCACAGTGTGGAATTTGCGAATCGTCAGCTTATGGGTGTTTTGTCAAATGCTGCTTTCTCACCTGCGACATCATCAAAGTTAATTAGCGGCCTGATTCATATTTTATCCAGCACGTTCATATTTCCTCAACCAAAGTCCACAACGTAATTTCACACTGTGTTTCCACAAGCAATTTTTTCGACGCCTTTAAAAATCAAACATTTCTAGCCCATCGTCAGCTTCCTTTTTACTCGACAATTTCAGTTGGCTTTTGACTAACTAAAATGAACGTATTTACCATCAGATGGTAGACAATAAGACATCAAAGCTAGAATAAGGTGGCATCTTCCTTTGGAGTGCCCTCTTAGCTTATTAAAATCTGCATTATTCATTCCGAGAGTTAAGTCACTTTTACTCAAAAGGTTATTGCGCACGTACGGGTCGTCTGGCTCACTGACGGCAAAAATAAATCGTGATGATTTTAATTGTGTTGGCGAATGTAAAATAGGGGTGCAAAATCACGCCAAGAAGTTGAATCAACTGTACTTTTTTATTCTATTCCTCTCTGAGCATAAGGTTAGTTCAAAACAAGGCAGAATCAGTTTGAGATGGCAAAAAAACCACCAGCAGCAATCTCGAATTGACCTCCATCACGCCCTTAATTAGTAACAGTGATTTTAGAAAAAAAGGGTCACAAGTTATTAGCCTCCGTGTCTATAACAGGAAGTGTTCAGTATGCTTCGATTTAAAGATGAAGAAGCAGCCCTAGGAAATTTTGTAGGTTGACACATGAATCTCTAGGTAAAAACATAATTGGCATCCAAGTCGAATTTACGTAGCGTTCTTCAGCAAAGTGTAAATCATGTAAGATAGAAGTGGGCTTAATGAACATTTTCCGCTTTCACTTCCAATCATGCATTATAAAAGCAGTGCGCACAGCAAATTGGAGTGGAGAAAAGTTTGCCACATTATTCCATGCTCAAATAGGCAGTGTTAAGCAAGGTTGGACAAGCCATTTAGTTCCAATTACGGAGATCTCTTGATAACAGAGCATTTTGTGCTTACGCTTGTCCTCCAAAAGGTCTTTGAAGGAATGCTGCCAGCAGGTAACCTGCTGGACCTTTGGCCAGGACCGTCCGAAAATGGTGGCCAGAGTCCGCCGAGCAGCCACCTCCTCTGAGTTGAAGAGATGCGGCGATGGGGACGACGATGAAGACTGCTGATTTGCTGCTTCCAAGGCCAACTCCGTCTGCTTTTGGTGCCTTAGGGCGGCCGTGGCGGCTTGACGCCAAAAATTGGAAATTCGACCCCGCACATTCGTTGACCTTTAATTAAATGTGACGGGATGCTGTGTCTACACCATTTGCAATAATTCAGCAGATATCATTACATCAAAAAACCAAGGTCGTGCCAAGAAGACGATTAAGTTGGAAAATTAGGTAAAGTAATAACTACAGGTTGAGTGCGATTACCAGCATGCTAACCCCAGCCAATCCCGATTCAAAACCGCTGCATAACACAATACCCATATCCCACATCGCGTTATTTTTAACAAGCTACAGCAACCGCTATTCAAAGCCCTACGAAGTAAACATCTAACATGCTCACTTTGTTCATGACCTAACAGTAGTATTTGACAAAAATGACAGAATTTTATACGTCCATGCATCAAAGTAGTGTTCATGTGGTGGTGTACAATGTGAGACCTCTCGTTTACTGCTTGAATTGCCACAGAAGCTTCCAATCATTTTTTGTTGCACATGACGAATCAAGTTGTTTAAAAAATCGCATGTATTTGCAACAGAAAGGAAGCAAGTTTTAGCAAATAAATCTGCACTATACGGCTAGTTGAACCAAATCGCAAAATTTTAGCATCTAAATAACAGTTGTGTGAAAGAAATGCAGGCATATTGAAGACACTTGTTTATTAAATCTGCAATTTGCTGCTAAGCATTATAAGACCGAAGTAGTTCCCATCGCCCAGCACGCTACAATTCTAGCGAAATTGTTAAGATAGCCAAACAGGAACACAATAATTGTACTTTTGTGTACAAGGTAAAATTGATTAGAATTGGTCATTTCACTACTGGAGACAGCTGACAAGGAAAACAAAGGCTTGAACACATTTTCGTGAATTTGGATCAATTGCCTGTCTTTGGTATTTGACAAAGGTGAGTCAGTTTCTGCATAGATTGTTGCTCTTGCTTAGAATTTATCTCGGGTTTTTCAAAGAGAAGTCAAATGAAACCAAACAAAGTTGTTTCGGCATTTACTGTTACACCAGCACAACTAGTTTAATATTATGCACCACGAACTATTACATCATTCAAAAAATGGTTCGCTGACTAGGTCTTTGTTTGTTGGTGTTGTCGGTTGTGGAAATAACTTCAAAACATCTCGAACTTCTCCGAAATGCTACCACAGACGACAGAAACATTAATAAAATGTGTCAGGAATTATAAATAATTGTTCCACTTATTAATGCAAAACAACATTCCCACAGAACGGGCTAAGATTGCCTATCCTAAAAAAAGGCTTTTCATCTGCTGATTTACTTGTAAGTAGACTTCCAGGAAAGCCTCTGCGCTTATCTTGGTTTCTGGAGGTTAACGTCGGGATGGTCTAAAAGCACTCCCTTTGAACACTGCCAAACAGAGGCAACGTATTTGTGGCAAAATCAAACAGCTATCAGGTGGTCATTAAAAATTTACCATGAACCGATGTCCCTTGAGAATGCTAAACGCTTTTAGGACGTCTGCATTAATAGACGCCATTGCAAGCATCTCCTTTGAAGAAATAAGACATTAATTGTGGTCTTTTTCTATTGTTCTGCAAAAACAAAGACTAAGGTGTTTTCATTAAAAAAAAGTTGCCCTTCTGAACACGCAATTCTAGTGTATCGGAATGAATCACGAGTTACATGGATTTGAAATTTAGGGGGATTTTGCACCACTTGGAGTCCTAGGTGAGGCCACGTCTGAGTTTGGCTGGAGCAGTAAAGCGCATTTCCCATCCTATTTGAAACAAAACGTGGTGAACAGGCTTGTATCTAGCACTCTTTACAGCAAAGTTTTTCCTACAACTTGACTACATTTTGGCGTCAGGTAATTTTGCTGCAAAGTGACAATTTACAGAATCAGATGGTTGGTACAAGGCTGGGCTGACGGGGCTGACAAGGTCTTTTGTTAACTTCGGAAGACAGCATAGTGTTGATGAAGTGAGACATTTAAGTGGATTGGACATGTGCAGAATAAAGGGGACACGAAAACGTCAAAAACTACCAAACACACGGCGAGGGAGATCGAGACGTTGGGATGTTTGTTTCTATGTTATTCAATACATGTGAGGTGTAAGTTGGGTTGTTGTGGCAACTGCGTTGACATAATTTTGTCAAGACTAGGTCCAGTGATTGTAGCAAAATTATCATGACAGTATACGCTTGTCGGAGGAAGGTAAGCAGGAGGTGGCTGTTTTTTTGAACATAACCATCGATAATCTGCGCTTTAAAGTCAAAGGAAATATGAAAAATCTGTAGATATCATGTGGCGCCTAGCAGTGTAATCTAATCATTAATGCAAGGTCATGGCTTGATGGCTATCACACCAAAAATTGGACCTTTTCCATGATGAACTGAACCTGGGAATCAATTAATTCTGGATAAGAGTAGAGAAGGTAAGACGATTATAAAAGTAAGCCCTCTCATGGTTAACATGACATTACTTGATCAAGAATTCAAGGTATGCAGTTCATTGGGATTTCTTAAGGTGCGTACCTGCACACACTGTCAGCCTAGGGCATAATTAAGAACCAGATGCGATCGACAAGCTTGGTGAAATATTGTCCCAAACATTCTTCACCACCCTTGCCAAAATGAATATTGATTTGTGCCAGTGCATTTCACAACACATATTTTAATCTTGGCCTCAGATTTTAAAAATCCACAGGAAGTGAATCGCAATTTGGATCACTTACAAATGACTCGCATCGTTAATAAATCCTATTAATAAGACGGAATTTTATCTTAAGTCAACTTCCGTCTCTAGTAAACAGCTTAACAAAGCAACAATTTGTATTAGAAGAACCTAGAATGGTCTGTGGTGAATTTTCATTAAACAGGCGTGAGTGAAGCCTAAACACGAGTTGATCGAATTTCATCGATTTTCGATAACAGTTGACGTCCGATATTCCCTCACGTGCTCTGCTATAAAAGGACTTGGGTGGTCAAGTGCAAGTAAATCATTGTATTTTCTATCATCTGTTTGGCCTTTCTTCTCGGGCTGTTACGGACTGTCGACTAGCAGGGTTGTAACCCTTCTTAGCTTTTTATCTGCATTTTTTGTACTAGAAATAGCTTTTAAATGGGGATTAAATATCTATTTTAACCACTTTTTGGTGCCTTTATTTATCACTGATTTAAAATTCGGCAAAGCTGTCTAAAAGGGCTCTTTATTTAACATAGGTATACTCCACAGAGTCGCTGCCTTCTGTCTGACAGCCCAATCTAGAAAATTAACCTTAATTTGAAAAGGCATTTGAAGTTTTCTCTATTTCTACCTAACCTCTGGCGGTAAATTGACAGAGAAACTCGGTGCGGGCATTTCTTTATGCTGCTTACCTTTTAACCCCGACTTTTTACTTGAGGTTGAATTTGAGGGTGCAAAATTTTATGCATATTTCTGTATTGGAATGATTGAAACCGCTATTTCTCTTACTAAACTGTTGGAGTCAGAGTAGGCCTTTACGATCGTCTTTAGGCTAGTAAAGAAAAAATGCAAACGAATTTTTCAAAATGCCCTTTTAGCTGAAATTACCAGTGAGTATAGCTTCTAAAAACTTGTAAAATATTGTAAAAACGGCGCACATCTTTGCAAAAGTTAACGTTTTTTAAAGACCAGTACGATTGCAGCAAGGTACGTGAGTTCACACGTTCCGCAATTATCCTGCGGCAGTTATCGGTTTAATCGAATCCATCTGTCGCCCAATCTCCAATCCCTAACACCGACTTGAATCATTATCATCTGTGCTGACTAAACCCCTCGCATGTTCAGTCTTGTGCCGCTTAGCATTTACGTGCATGTTAAACACATTCGAGTTGGTCATGGTTTTGTTGTATATCCGGCACAATCAATACTCAGGTCAACTAATACATCCTACATAACCGGTATGACACATGACAAGGCAATGATAAATTTGATGTGGTAGGCACTAGAAAGTAAATCACCCATTTGCACTTTAGCCTCTTTTTAAACACTTTGGGCATTGACAACTTCTTGTCTAGTCAGAAAGAATTGTAATTGCCATGGCTTTGCTCTAACACGCTAAAAGTTTGCAGAAAGAAAATTATCGAATGTTCCGAGAACTCGGGCATATGCCTTTTTAGGTACAAGAGAGCAAATCGGCGCAACACCTGAATTCATCAACTACCTCGACCCTAGCAATTGCAAACAATCTCTGATCAAAGTACACTAAAAATTTACTACTTAAAATATAAAAATTAATTTGAAAAATCAGAAACCTCATTAATTTAGTCCACTTGGACACATAACATAGAAAGCCAGCATCTTTCCTCAACCACAACCCCAAAATCCCGTGTTTCTAAGCTAAGTATTTCACAAAAATTAACCACTCACCGGAAAGCTTTATGATTGGCGTCTGGGTTTTATAAGCGTCTAGTTGCTGTGAATCGCAATTGAGGGTTTCCGATTGCACTAACAGTCTTTATGGCTCATTTTACCAGAGACACAGAAGTCTTGTTAAGTTACCAATCAGTAAAGAAACAAAAATGCTTTTACACACCGTGGGCTTTTTTAGAAAAAAAAATTTAATTGAATGCCACACAGCAATAACAAGGCCCAATTATGACTATTTTATGACTTGATTCCGTGTTATTTGGACCACCTTGTGGGTGTGTGAATTATTTAAGTTGTGAAGTTTTAATGACCAGGCTGCGAACATTTTTCTTGCGCTTAACTTCTGTCGAAGACCTGTGCGAAGCCATCAGAAACAAAGAACTATACGTTGTTTTTTAGTTACTTCAGCTATTCAAACAGGAAAATCAGTCTACTGTGATGGCCTTCGTCATTAGCCACGCCTAAGTCGAAATTTTTGGGTACGTTTTTACCTCTTTGCACGGTCGCTACTCAAATAAGGGATATCTTTGAACACATGTTAATTTTACCAACGATGATCGCTGTACTAACGGTTATAATGTCGCAGTTAATTTTGAAAAACAATTTTTTAACATTGCCTGTTTTGTATGACTAAAAAACAAGTAATGCAAAGTGAACCACAAAACCACGAGCCATCTATTGGTGACATTAACTCTGTTGCATTTTATCCAGTTTTGACAATCTTTAATTATTTTTCCGTACAAAATCCAGAAAACTGTCATTTGCAAAGCTATTCACAGACTAAAACTGAGTGAAACCCCCAAAAAATGTTGAAAATTAAATTCACCCGTCGTTTTATTTTCTGAAACTACAATTTAAGAGATCGGAAGATTATGCTAACACGTCGAACACGTTATTTACTTCAGGTGTTATGCATAAAATAGGTTTCGAAGCAAACTTATTTGATCAGTCTATTACGATGGCAACGGATAAATGGCGCTGCATTGTAAACGAATTCCAAGAAGGAAACATGCTTTTAGAACATGGAGGAAATCAATTTGAGGTGGTCTTAGTGCCGACATTATTTCAGGAAACATGTAATTATTGGTACAAACATTTTAGAAGTTGGGAATGGAATCTTAGTGATCAGCTGCATCCCGGCACAAAAAATAACCCTGTTAAAAATTGTAACGGGTGATTAAAAGTATAGTTTTGGTTACGAAAATCCCAAACCTAAGTGGTCGTGGATCAACGCCCAAACAAGACATCCACTTGAAGAGGGTTCTTCTATGTGTTTGATAACACACGGAGGGTGCAATTCTTTGCAAACTCTCGGAAACGGATTGCCAGATGGCAACTGTGGAACGCTACAGCCGACGAATGAACAAGCCGAGCAAAGAACTTGATCAAAATGGCTATTTACTGGCCAGGGAAGGAGGCCACTACTGCAGCCGCACGCCATGGTGTATGAACGGTCAAAAACGTTGGGCAGTGTGCGCAAATTCTTTGACTACTGCACCGTCTCGGAGCCCGCAAGTTCCTTTCGTGAAGCCGTTCCTACGTTACCTTAGAGATGGCGCAAGGCTATGGGAAGTGTTAAACAATATTTCCAGGAATAAATGCACTGTTCTCAATTGCATAAAAATACATAAACTTTGCTAAAAATCTGAATAAATTTGTGTAGAGATTTCGCAGCTAGGCAGTCCTGTTGTGGCACTAAGAATACCTCTACCGTCTGATTCGCATTCATCAAAGGATGGAAACTGTCAATCTGTCAAGAATGACAAAGATTCCAGACATCGGAGTTAGTGAAGTGATATAGTAAATATTACAGAGTTTTAAAAAATCGAAAGCATTTAAACCGAAAAAGTTCATAAATGCAAAAAAGTTGTCTTTAGTAAGGCCCTAGAAAAAAGTTGCTCACGCCTTTTTATGACATCCAATTGTATTTCCTTATAAATCTGCCAAACCTCTTGAGGCATCTAGGTATAAATTTGTAGCTAGACCTATGGTTGATTGACATTTAAAATTGCAGCTTGCGATGGCAAATACGACTAAAACAATAGTTACTATCTTTAGACATGGCTCTGGTTACTCATGAGAAAATTTATTGTGAAACATGCAATTATAATTGGCATTAAGCCGATGCATAGAAGTTGCATTTTACGAATGAACAGGTAAATATTTTCTTAAGGCTTGTTATTAGAAACTATTTTGTAAAAGCCATTTTATTACTACTGTAACATAACCACATCATTATAGGCACCTAAGCGCGGCTTGTGACGCCTCATCTAGGGCAAGTCAGCAAATAGCTTGTGTTAGTGAGCACTGGGAAGTGGCCGAGGTTTGTGAGGCTAATGTCTGAAAAGTCAGCACATGCATCCACTCTTTAAGATACTCCTCTTTTTAACTTAATCGCAGAATCACCTATTAAGCCAAGTTTATTTGCCAGGTGAAAGACTAACTTCGGAAAACGCATCCATACAGAAGGGAATCTTGTGGGTCAAACAAACTTAACGAGGGCGCCAAATGTGTGCAGTTCTACTTAAACAACATTTTCTCATTCTTACCCCACAGAGCACACGTTTGATCAAAATACCTTTCAAAATATAGTATTTGTAGCCGCTTAAAGTGTACTGCACAGTTGGAGTATGGTGCTTCATTTTTTTTGCAAACACGAACCCTACGCCTTCGTGTTTCCTGTCAGTGTAACCTTATGTGAGTTTACACCTGAAGTGCATCTTCTACCAATCATATCCATTGTGTTATGCCAGTGTAACCTCTACGTCGTGGAAATAAACAAATGTTTTACGTTTTTTTAGAATTATCTCAGGAAAAATGTTGAAAACGAACAAAAAGACAGCCACATTTTTTAGCATTTTGGATGGTTGGATGTGAAGACTAAGTAGATACCTCTCGTTAAGCGTTTCACCACGAGGCTGAAGCCAAAATGGGACTGTTCCTAGGAAGGACGTCATCTCGCTTTGAAATGAAGTTAATTAGTTTCCCCCTCGATATTGCCCTTTCCAAAGTATATATTGCACATTTCGTGCTCGCGACCTTGCCAGTTTGTTTTAGTGCATAAAGTTGACCACTCACTGGCACAAAAATGTCCTCACAACAAAGGCAATTTTCTTCTACTTTTACAAAAAATCAGCATTTAAGTGACAGCCCCTGCTAAATTAAGAATTACAGAACCAACAGTCGTTTCACTGTGCGGTACCCTCAATTTGAAATATTTGCCATGATGTAATTCACATCACTTAATCAGCTGCGCACCAGGTGTTGTGGTCATGACAACATCTGCGCAAATTAGCCAAATCCGTGTTCCTTTTTATTAACAAAGACGAGCGTGAAAATTTTTGTTTTGTTTTTTTAACAAAATCACGCGAATCCGACATGTTGAAAGTATGTTTAAAGGCGTTTTTGCCTGTTAAATTAGAGATCTGAGGATTTAAATGCTACCACGAAATATCAACCACTGTCACTAATAGGTGTAGCGAATTAGGGCACTTGGAAGACCTATTTCTCTAGAGTTTTTTTTTAAATTCTACAATTTTTCAAACACTCGGCTGTACTTTAAATCAAGCGTCACCAAAGCATTCGGCAAATAGGCTTCTCACAATAATTAAAATGCATGTTTCCGAGTACATTTTAATTTTCCGTTACTCTTGGTAACATTGGGTGCACATTTAAGGCTTACTGAACTAAAAAAAATGCTTTTGGTAAACATCCAATTACAAATCCATGTCTCTCATAGGCAGTAAAAATAAACACAAATAGCACAGGAATGCGTAAAAACGGGCTCATTCTAAATCCAACTTAATGAAGATTGTCAGCATTCTTTCCCAGAGAAGGACACAATTTCCTGAGATACTTATCAGAGTTATGGACCGTGATCACCATTGTTGAGGTATTACTCACTCTACATTACTTATAGGTTTGCAATAACGTGTCCTTCCTACAATTAATAGTCATGTGGCGCAGTTATGTAGGCGTCACAGACATCGGCATTTCTAATGGCAATTAAAATAACCAACCATTTATTAAGCAGAAAGAATCAGTTGTGATCAGTGGAAAAAACTGTGATAAAGTTCAACCACAAGTCCAAATAAGTGAACAGAAATTCCCAAAGCATCGGCTGGCGCCATAATGAATTGAAGGTTCTCATGTCGATAGAGTCCACCTGCCACACAGTAGGCCAGTCCCGTGAGCAGCGGGAACCACTGCGAAGCGTATTTTCTGGAATTTGCTCGTAGAGCAGTCATGACGGGGCCAAAGGGGATAAAGTTTTGTGTCACAACAATGCAAAACTGAATAATTACTAGAAATTCATTTAGATTTGTGACTTCAAACATTTCCTTGTGGACTGTGTACATGAAAGCAGAATATAACACTAAAAACGTGGTAGCCGCAATCACCTGATGTCTATCCTTTACATAAAGCAGGCATGCAGCTAGATAAAGAGCATTTGCTGCGTAGAGGGATGAAAATGTCTCCACAAGAAGAGACCCACCTTCATCTGCATGGAGACTTAGAATGACTTGAAGCAATGACGCCATGGCACCCGTCAGATAGCTTACGACAGTGATATTGGAAACAAATCTGGTCCGCATTATGATTGCACATTCAAACAATCCCAGAGATGTGTACAAAATCGCTGCAATAATGTAAGCAAATTCGGTTGATATGGTTGCGTTTTTTAAAAAACTGGCAAAATAGTCCAATGCTGGCAGAAAGTCCGTGGTATTCAGGAAATCCATTAGGTCCTCCCCTTTGGAACTTGAGGTTGAATTTACAAAATGTGGAGCTTATTGATTTTTTTCCAGCACGTGATCATATTTGAATTGGACTCAACTGCGCAGAGCCAATGGGACAGGAAATTTGATTCAGTTTTTTCGCATACAATAATTCTCATATTTCTAAACCAGTTAACTGCAAATGCTCATCTATGTTATGAAAATTTAACATATCGGCTTGGTGAAAAATGGATCAAAATGCAGACATTTGATCATTGTCCTCAATGTGACGTGTGTTGCGCGCTTGGATTGGATGAATTGTGTGCAGTTAAACAAAAAAATAGATTTTGTCCCATTCTTAAACTAACCCTATCTAATTAAGGGCCAAGTAGCACTTTACGATTAAGTACCTCTTTAATAGCGAGAATATGAGAAAAAAACAGAACAAACTTGCAATTAGCCAAAAACGTTCATTTAATGTCAATATTCTCACTGGCACTTTTAGCAAACATCTGGTTACTTTGAAATTTTGTGCAATTTAGTCTTGGCTCTTTAGTACAAAAATTGGTTACACTTGTAGTGATGTCAGTTTGTGCCCTTCGCCTGTAAAGATCCAAATGTATTTGATTTTAGATTATTAAAATAGAGAAGCATTTGAGAAAAATATATAGAAACGAAACAACTCATACCCTTGTCCACAATGTGCATTGTTTTACCATTATCTTTCAAATAGATTTCGAATTTTGAACTATTTAGCGTTGCAAATTAAACAGATTATCATTGGTCTCCGTGAGATTTCGTGAAATGTCGAAATGAGCATATAGATTAAAAATTTATGCACAGTAGAACTGACCGGGCGATAGATGTTAAACTTGCAAAAAAATTTGACAACTACCCTTCTTAAGCCATACACAATGCTTAAATTAATTTTTGCATTTTTGTGCAATTTAAAACCACAAAATGAAGTAAGCTTGAGTTGCTGAACTGTAAAGGATTTTTATACTTTTTTAAATGCGAGTTATTAGAGTTTTTGAGAAAACTGTGGAATTATAGAATTCGGAAGATTAGCTTTTATGACTTTTACTTCTTTTTGCAACAATAATAAATAAATGAAAATCGTTCCGATTTGAATAATCCAGTCTGATCAAATCGGAAAATAACTGAACTAAATGCCTAATTTTTTGGGGTACAATCCCAGCGAGTTATGATTGATATAGCCTCGAAGGTGTTGAATAAATTTGAGCAGTTTTTAGGGGTTAAGGATTCACACATATAAAAAAGCTAGTGCTGTTCTTTACACTGACATCAACGCTGAACATCAAAAAACGGTCATTCCGTGTAACTTGTACAGTTTTTACCGCAATTACACATTATTTAAATTTCTTTCTCGGTTTGCTGCAAAGAAGTTTTCAATTCTTGTCATTTTCGATTATTCCACACACAGATTTTACGCAGTAATTTTGTGTTGTAATGAAAAACCGCCAAAGCCTGTAAACAAATTATCCGAGTTCGTTTGCATAGGAACGAGGATTTAATTGAAAACAAAGCGAAAAATGAAAAAAAATGTGAGGGGTTCAGTTAAAAAGTATCAGGGGACACGTTTTTAATGGATGTTGCCTAAACTGCTTTACCAAACACACACAAACAAACCCACGCGTGATGTTGGTGATATTTTTGGATTTAAGTCACAGGCATATTTGTCCAGTAAATATATGAAATTATTTTAACCCGTAATTTTAGCAATCGCTTTCAAAGTAGCCCATTATTTTGAGGTAATTTTAAATAGCTGTTGGTCACAAAAATTAAGCTTAAATTAAACAATGTAAAACTCTCGTTTGCATACAAGAATATGCATTGTGATTTATCAGGTCGCAGTTTCGTTTTGCTGAATTTATGCTTGATCTAATTGTTTTTTTTTTCAAAAATAAAAGTCAAACAATTTTTAACGTCAGCGTTTAAATGTGGATCACCAAAGGTTACCAACTTCTTGAATATAATGGTTTTTTTGTTTTTTTTTCGATAATTTAGTTTATCTTGTTTGATTCAATTAACAAAAACATTATATTTTGGAAAACCGTCGAAAATGCAGGCACGAAAACTTGGAAACCGAAGAAAAGTTGCTACAAAAAGTGCAGAAGCTCACTTTTTTTTCCGCGGACCACCAACTCCAGCAGATTTCAGTTCCACTTCGTTCATCGAAGATTCGTGGGAGTCTTTGATGAAATTGCAGGCCACCGCGGCGTGTTCGAGTGAATCAGGGGGAGAATCCGCACACTGAGAAGTTTCCTTGACGCTCACTGGCCAGGGGTCCTCTTTGTTCTCCTGTTGTGTGAAATTACAAAGTGTTACTTTCGTTCACACACCTCGTATACCGCGTGTTTAATGAACATATGTGAATACGTTTGAAGACAAATCTACCTAAAACTGCATTAAGCATGGAGAATTAAATGTAAGTTTAATTTTAACCTTGTACATAGTTGAAAAATGAAATGTTTTGTTAAGATATTATTGCCGATTGATAAAATGAATTGGTGTAAAGTTTCCAAACAAACACACTTTAGCACTAATCATGTGCATTTGTAGAGTTTGCAATAAATGCCCGTTGTTTGCATTTGTATTTAATATCCTAGGCTCTGACTCCTCAGCTAACACTCTCGAGAATTCAAATGCACATCACTTTTTATTTCACGCTTGTTCTTCCTGACTGACAATTTTCAACACATTCTTGCAGCCATTACATATATTAGCCTCTTTGAATTACAAAAGAACTTAAAAAACTGTAAAATAAATAGGGTTATGGTAATGTTTAAAGTTTTGGAAATTTCCTTTGTCTGAAACAGATATCAAGGCCCCGAGAAGATGATGATATTTTGTTAACACAACGCTCAACTTAGACTATGGAACCGCTGAAACACCTCATGCAAAAAGGCGTTAAAGATTTAGTTTTATCGATTTTTTTAGTTACCACAGGAAGTTTGCTGGTAAGCACCTTTGTTCTTGGTCTTATACCTTTTTGCTTTAGTTTGGCAAGTTTGAGACAGTGAAGACTGTAGAAAACAGCATGGCCTAGGGTCAACAACTCAGAGGTCAAAATGCTGTTTTTATCCCTCTAAATAGAGACCATGTCACCGAACATCTTACAATGAGTCTGTGCAATAAGTTTACGGTGTATTTCTCTTTGATGGAAGCAGATTGTCAGCAAACAATGTTTCCGCGATCATTTAAATTAAGAGGTCAATGGCGTTGTGTTAAGAGTTCAGATACTATGCGCAGCAGTGTTGTAATTTTGCAGTGTCCGCCTTCTGTGTTTCTGAAGTGCCGAAGTTCATTATGGCATCTGGAATCCCACAAGGCTCCGATTTGATGGGAAATGCCCCTTTGTTGCCTCGTTAATCCGGAGCCGTCGGACTATGACCTTCCTTTATTAAATTCTTGAAATTATCTACGTCCGAGAATCAAAAGTATTTACGCGTTCTAGTTGTTAGGATCAAATCTAGTAAGTGTACACTAACTTAACCCTTTCTGCTTCAAATGGCAGTTAGTCTCTTGGCTTCAATAAGGCATTGCCACGCGTGAGGTTGACAATGGGCAAAAATGCAGGGCACTGTATCTTGGATGAGAACTGACAACATTTTTGAAACAGCCTAATTTAACGTGCATACCAAAAGTATAAACCAGGAAACCAGAACTACATTGAAATTCTGCGCAATGCCATTTGGGAATCTAGGTGTAAACATAAGCTTCTGGAAAGCAAAAATACTGTATTAATCTGCTTAGGAAATGAATGTCTACATCAACCAAAGCAGTTGGCACCTATTGTTTCCTGTTATTTTTACACCACTAAAAACTAATACACGCAATCTAATGCATGCCATGGTCATTATTTCCGACGCAGGCGTAAACAGCAACAAAAGCTAATTGCAACGAGAAAAATTGTCAATAAGTTTGTTTACATTTTTGCTTCATTTTCGCATTATACTTAGAGCATTTAGAGTAAAGCTGACGGCACTAGCTTATACCTTGTTTAAGTAGTTAATTCTGTTTACAATTTTTCTACCGTCTAAGGGCCGAACATAATTTAAAAAATGCATTTGACGACTTGCTTTTTTGCTAAAAGTTTCTGCTTTATTGAGCTCCGAAGAGTAAACCAAAGTCACTTATAATTGTTGTGTCGGTGATTATATCCTGGCTTTATTTGCCACACATCAACTAAGCCTCCTGAGTGCGCGCTATGCCTTAGAAGTAGCCAGGACCTTCCTAAACGTCGAGTACTGGGTTTCCTTAAAGTCAGATGACTTGTCACACAAGAACAGTAAGGATTTGGATCCTAGTTGCCAAGGTTCACCACAGTTGTGCGTTGTTAAACAAGCTACTCCATAATTAATTAGCTTATTCCTTCACTTAGTATACCCCGTGGCAGATGAAACCCATGTATTTTTTCAAAAAGAGTATTTTTTGTACTTACTAACAGATGTATTTTGTCTTCCCAGAGCAAAGCTGGTCACAATCTCACAGCTTATTATTTCAAGCCGTGGCCCACGTCTACAAACAGGCATCAGTGAGCAAGACTTCCGCATTTGTGTTTGAGAATTTGCCTAGTGCATTGCACGTAAAAATGAGCAATCAGGGTCTTTTGAAGACTGGATCTTGATCTCGATAAAACAACTCTTTTCATGACAATGAAGGGTGCAAAGAAACGATCTTTGCTGACCTTATCAGTGTTTCAGCTTAACTTTCAAATCTTGTCGCGAATTGACAACATTGGAACATTTTAGTCTGGGTTTCACTGTTGAAGGGATCGGAGGATGAAAGATTTGCCACAGGGAGCAGCTAAAAATATTTTTGAAAGTTAAAAATGCATTACATGGCCACGCGTTTATCGATACACGTGGTAATGTTTGCAAAATAATATTTTGACATACCGACCAATGGAACACTAAATGACTGGTGTTTGCTTAGCATTATTATTGTCTTGTATTTTGGTGCATGTTAACAGTACGCTATCCGTTACTTAATCGGGTTTTGCGAAATCAGCCAAAAGTACAATACCAGCATATTGCTATTTTTAGGCTTATACATTAGGGACATGGTTATTTGCATTATGCATCGAAGATTAATGCTGGCTTACTTGTTCATGTTGCCTAAAACCCTGATTCTTATGACGAGTTCATGAAACATTCCGTAACCAACGCGCCTTTAAGTTGAGGTCTAAAAATAAGTCTGGTTTGTCCAAAAATGTTTCAAAAATAATGTGTATTTTTTTCAATTATTGGTTTAATTAAAATTGAATAACATGAAAGTAAAAAGTGACCCCAAGACAACTTTATATTTGCGCACATTTTCTACGTCCCTGTTAGTTAATTCTCTGGGCAATTGTTCAACAACAAACAGATAATCTAGAAAAACCCGCTGCAGAAGCAATTTACTAAATTTAGACTGAAAACTAGCAATATAAATTATTAAGAATAAAACCAATCAACTGAATTTTTTTCAGGGTGTTTGTGTTTAAAAATAGAAACTGACTACACGCTCGTAAAGCATTACTGCAACTCGGACCACAGTAAGCCAGATGTTTTTTTGTGCCACAATGCTTCTGACACACAGATATTCAGATTTCCTTTGAAAAATATCAGGTACCCGCCTGAGAGTTTTAATAAAAATTGGGCTTTACTCGATTTTTATAAAGCAATCATACTAATTTTAAAAATAAAAAAGTGTTTTTTGACCCCAACAGCTACTTTGAGGTTTCATATTGTCAAAGTATGTGCAGTTATATACTTGTTGGCATTGTCAGAGGTTCTTCCTACTTTCGTCATGGGGATTAGGCAAAGAGAACTACACTTATCAGATATAATGCTTTGCAGTACCTTTGATTTTTTGCGACAGTTCTAAGATTGCAGACTAAGAACTATCTAAACAGCATCTAACAAGTCGCCTAAGCAGACCAGTTTCCTAAATTCGAGTGAATCTGTTGACTCGAAATATCTCACAGTAAGAGTGCTGTGATACTCTTGTGCAAAACGTGAACCAGTACTCGAGTCCTGCAAAATTAACTTTATTTAAAAAAAACGCTTTAAGCATATTGTTTTCCATTCTAATGCATTCGAGGAAATGCTCTGAGCCATTTATAATAGCTTCAAATGATATCAAGAACTATTTTTCTACGTAATGTTTTACTCAGGTTATCTTTACCGTACTATGCAAAAGCTCAAAAATTAGCAACAGTGACTTGCTCAAATTAAACCAGCTTTTCACTTTTACAATCAAACCACTCA
The DNA here is from genome assembly GCA_900604375.1 of Mesocestoides corti. Lineage (NCBI taxonomy): Eukaryota > Metazoa > Platyhelminthes > Cestoda > Cyclophyllidea > Mesocestoididae > Mesocestoides > Mesocestoides corti. The sequence continues at coordinate 22,649 of UXSR01000069.1, forward strand.
ATTCTACGTTTGAGAGCACTTTTAACTTAAACAGAAAGCCTGTTCTGTGTATTATAATTGCGCCGTAGTTCTACTGCTGAGCAAGCATTTTATTAACCCTGGTTTCAATCATGAATCCCCGAAGACCTGTAAAGAGCGTTGGACTCTGGGTGTACGGGTGAACACGGATATGTGCTCTGCATTGCAAGTAGATTGCGGATTTTAACATTTGTCCTTCGTAACTGCATTGAACGAACAACTCGACTAGGAACCATAAAACGCAGCACACATATTTGCCAACTATATCAGAACATGGTTTAAATTAGTACTCCGCTCGAAATTGACCACAAGGAGTGAGGCTAAATTTGACACCATGTACTCAGTGTAAGTTGAGCACAGCATTGGTGGAACATCATTGCGTAAAATGCAATTTGCTCAAAATTCCTTAGCGCCGATAAAACGCGGTTGTAGAGGGTGCGAAAGCACTGTGCCTGATGTCTTCCTTGACAAACCGTTTCAACCACCTCCGGTCGCATTTTCAGGAAGGTTATAAAAGCAATCTAGGCTTTCTAATTTTTGTTAGCAATTGCAAATGACTGAGCTCGCTTAATGAACCCCATCAGAGGGATCTGCCAAGATGCCATCGGTTGATGCGTGTCAATTATAACAGGAATTTTAAGAATCCACGTTTGTTGAATCAATGTAGATGACCGCTCGACACCCCAACTCTGACACATTTCAACACGACACTTTCAACTAGACCTAAGGTTTTTGTTTAATACCTTCCAAATTTACAGTCTTTAATCAAACGGATCTGGTGTGTACCGGTGGCTGTGAGAAAAGCACGTCTTGTTTAAATATTTTTTTGTTTAATTTGGGAACATGTTGGTCCAAAAGAAAGCGTTTTACAGCACCTCGAATTTCTTCCCAGCGTTAATCCTAAAGTAAAAATTAAAAATGCTTGCACAAATTGCCGAAATCTCCTTGGAATCAGAGGCACTTCACAGCCAATTTCCAGTTGCACTACATGGAGTGAAAACTTAAGTGTTTGCTTTCAACTTGCACTTAGTCTCAGTCGTTTGCTTAATAGATTAACGCTAGTTTGTTTGTCATTTGTCTATTGTTACAAAAGCTTTCAAGAATTGTTCTACACTAAAGGTTTAAAACTGAACAGCCATATAAACCTCAGTTTTCGTAAGGCCCGTCTTAAAATTACTAATGCATATCAGGTTTTGAGGTTTTGAATGCAACCTAGCCACTTGAATGTAGCCGTTAATAAGTTCCTAATTTAGCCACTCCGCTAACAAATGCTTATTTTAACTTCGTGAAATATCTTTCAAATTCACATATCATCCACAAACCCTCATAATTTAGCACAACTGGACGGCTTTGAACCATCATAAGTTGATTTCAAGAAACTTTCAATGCACATATTTCAGGCAAACATCTGGGCACTAACCAGTACGCTCTTTGGTTTGGGTGTAAAGGTACAACACACAAAAGCACCTGTATTCTTGTTACCTCGCTAGCCTTAATGACACATTTAAATGGGTTGTGTTAGTTGGTAGGTAATATAGCAGCGGTAACAGTACAAATGTGATTATTAAGATCCACAAGCCGTCTATGTTCCTGTTACGCAAATGTAACAATTGTTCTGAAATGAACTGGAGATGGGTTATTTGGACTGTACTCACGCAGACTGCCTGACGTAATATGTAGATCAAGATATGATGGGTTTTTTTCAAAGACAGCCGGAAAATCTGTCTTTTTTAATTTAGCGGTATCGACGCCGGAGTAAAGAGCTTAACTGAAACCTCAAACGCGATGCTTCGCAATAGACTGCATTCATCAGTTGTCATCGGAATTTTGATGCCACAAAATAAACTAGTGTAGCGAGTTACTGCAACTCTACTGCATTTAACGATAGACACCAATAAAAGTATACACGTCGAGAAAGCAGGTGCATGAGAAGGTTATATTTTTGGGCAAACCTAGGGTATAGTGAATCCACAAATTAGTAAAGAAAGAGAAAAAGGTGTACATTGTCAACTAGCAGCAACCGTCTTGAGGACTTTCATGGCTCTGGTTAGAATTAATAAACCAAAAGAAAAGTTTGTCTCCAGGCTCAATTTTGACGATTTGCATGTTAAAATTGATGAGAAATTTACTGGCAAACCATTCTGTGTTCAACTCGAATGAATGTCCTTGTCTGTTTGGTTTTATATTACGTTTTTCAGACGGAGCGTGAAGATAAACGCACTCTAAGACGCTACATAAAGCACTCTATCGTATGGAAATAGCAAAGAATAATAAAAACATCTTCAAAGTTGAACAAATAACTTCTATTCGAAAAGACCTATTTTAGCCTGAGTTTTTTAGTAAATTTATTTCTGTGTTTATCTCTGTTTGAGCAAATTTTCCACAAAATCAATTCTATAATCGGCGCAGTTTATGTGAGACCATTTGTGCTTGGTTTCATCCACATAGCCCACTAAGTTAGAAGTTATAAACAAGAAGCGTTTTGACCTACAAGCACTTATCGGTCATTTCACTTATATAAAAAAAACATTCCTGTCTTATTAACTGTTTTTATCGCACACCAAGCAAGGTGATGGTTTATTATTCCTGCTTTTACTAAAGTGAGAACTTATTAATAAACGTCGACCCGTGGGCAGTTGAAGGAAAATCACATTAACTCACTGCAGGCGAATCTTTGTTCAGCCTCTTTGTGTCGACTTGAATCGCGGCGGCAGCATTCCTGGCCTTTTGTTCGTGCAGTGCATTCAGTTGAAGCCGAATCAGCTTTACCCATCCCATCCTTTTAACACTCACAGGCTTATGGTGCGTTGAGTCTCGAGGTAGCTTCCCGGGAACTGTCAAGGTGCTTTCAGATGTGGAAGACGGCCCCGAAGAATGCGTATCATCCGGCTCCAAAATATCCAACTCTGAAGCCACCCTTGACTGACCGGACAGCAGAAACGCCGGCTTTAGGAGCTGATTTTGTGTCGTCACGCGCTCTGGGGAACTGTCATAGCAGGACATGGGACTCACTGACCTGGGTTCCTTGGCTACATCAATTGGGACTTGTACCTCAGGCAAATTGGGACTTGAAGATGTCATTTCGCCATTGGTATCTGCTCGTGCATAATTTCGAGGGCTGTTTGCTGTTTGTGTGTGTCAATAAAGTAAAACAGATATTTGTACGCTAAACACAGGTTCTACGCATATGTGCGCGCGTGCGTGTATTCCGCCTCACTTTATTGGTTACCTGGCGGTGGAACAGAGGTCTGCCTATTGGCCGTTTTGCAATCATATTTGTCACAGGCGTCAAGATGGAACAATAAAACGGTAATCTTTGTTGTCAGTCGGTTTTTCTACAAATGGGTCTGCATTGTGGGACCCTTGCACATTGACAAAGCTTCAAACAGTAGGATTGACACACATAATAAAGAAATGATAAAAGGACTTTTAAAAACTTGTCTGGCATCAATCGCAACATGACAGTAGCACAAGATCCGAGTACTGGCGGTTTCAGTTGTGAATATAACTACTCATCAGACGGCAGTTAGCCAATAACAATGCATAACAAATAATGAATCATGTGATTTCAAGGTAGGACGCATGCAAATTAACTACATGGCGCAAATTTGAATCCCGTTAATTCAAATAAAACCATTTTTTCCGCAAATGACCTGTGAGGGCAAAGTTTAAATGGTCTCTTCATCTGACACAAAAAATTGTTTGTTATGCAAACTACAAACACGCTGGCCTATAAATTTCGTGTCACTTCTGCTTAAATGTTGTAGACGCTGTCCTAGCATTGAGTTACCTTCTTAGGGCAAGTAACCATGGCGAAACGTTTTGACGCATTTTAAATTTTAAAACCAGAAACCATTATATTGCAGTTAACGGCGAAAACCCTTCCTGTCATAAATTCCACTGCCTAGCAGTGGCATTTGCGCACTTGTATTTCTCTATTTTATAGCCCCAAAGTGCGTTGGAATTGCAATTTTGCGACAGCAAATGTCAAATTAAAACGAACTAACTTATTATTTTCTGAAAATTTTTCTTATAATTCGTGTAATTAGAAATATCTTTCAACAACAACAATTAAACTCATGACTATCATATTTTTCTGGGACTGTCAGTGCTGTTTTCAAAGTATCGTTTCCATCGAGATGGAAAAATATTTGTCACTTTCAGATACATGTTTAATTTGGTTTATGAAAAAAGAAAAATTTAATTGAATTTAAAAAAAAATTTAGGTGAAAAGTGTGTGCTCTTTAATAACAGAAATAGACTTTTTTTGTTGAAATATCATGTTTGGTGCCAATTAAATTTTCAAGGTATGGTTAGAATAGCGGATTTTGTTGTGTTCATGATATGGTCATAGTGATGAAAATTGAACAAAATAAGGTTTTCAGAATAAGCAATGCATTTCCTACTATTTTGCACAAGAATACTTTGACCACATGTCGACAAAATTCGAAGTTTTAATGCAGTGGATTTTTCTTATGCACTTGAACCACAGGGAAAGTTAACACCGGAATTTTGAACATGAGCTCACACACCTAATGCATGTACAGTTGAAAACACTACGCACTTAAGACCTCAGAAGTAACACCGTGAATTGCAACCACTAACACGGTCGTCGCATTCTTCGACACACTGTCCCCCTTCCTTTATCGCAGCGGGCTGGCCAGCCATGCGGGACCGCACGCCCGGCCACACACACCGGTGCACGCACCGACTCCGCCACGCTCTTCACTCATCCGATCATTCGCTTGTTTGCACTTTTACAAGTTCGCCCAGGCTGTGAACACACACACACAGGGCGCCACGTCACCGGGTTAAACTCTCAACTCGACGGCTGTCTCCGCCTTCCTCGGTCGTCTTAATCCCTCTAGTAATTGGGTCAAAGTCAACGCAGCGACCCCGGCGTGGGTCACGACCACCCACTGGAATCTGCGCCAACAACAAGAACGAATGTATATACTACTGCCTAGGTATGAGTTTCTAACATCTGTAGTTTGGTTTCATGTAATTTTTGCATTTTAAAAACTTATGTTTTCCAGCAACAATTGTGCAAATCGTAAAATTCAAATAAGGTTTCTTTTCTGAGTTCACTTGGCGTTGCTGGTGGAATTTTTAACTAAGCAAATAAAAAGTAATTAATGCGTCTACCACAGTGAATTTATCGAGTTAATTTTAGTTAAGAATTTTTAAACTAAAAATTAATTTTGTCCTAAAAATTAACAGTTCCATTAAATTTTAATTGAATAAGTATTAATGTAGTTGGCAAAGTGAGCCTGTGACTTATGGAGTTTAATGCAGATTTTAATGAAATTAGCGAAGTGAGTTGGTGCACTTGTAGGCAAGCGGCGAGTAAGTCTGCAGCAAGCATTTTATGTTCAAATTAAGAAGTCAAAAGATTTAGCATTTTTGATTTAAAGCAATTAAACGACCTGCATTTGGATTTTGGGAGCTGAATGACCTTTATTAAGGTAGCTAGACGTGTTATAGATACACGTATCTTTGGAACCAGTATAATTGACGTTTTGGTTAATGCTTAACATCAGTTGGTTAATTTTGGCCTTTAAGCTTCTTTGGGAAAGTTGCCTACCGGAGAGCTACCTATTGTGTAGTTTCTGCATTCATTTTCAACGAAGCTTCTGAAATTTGGAGACCAAAAATTACGCTACTAGCGACTTTAAAAAAATAACAACATCCAGTTATATGATTCTCTTGACTCAAAAAATGTCAATTTTTTTCCAAAGTGATAACGTTATTTGTCTCGCCTCTCTAATTAAAATGGTTGCGTAAGTTGAGTCACTGCTTTGAGAAATGTAATTAAATTAAGCAAAAATACGCCACCACCATTACCACCTAATATATACCTCAGTCATTCTGCGCGTGCATGTTTAAAAAACACTGAATTTTTCATTAACATTCTAAAAGATGATTGTTAGGGGTTTGTTAATACTCAGAGATTAGGGGTTTGGTATTGTTTTAGCGCATTCACTAACGCAGGAGGCAATAAATGCATGCCCTCAGAAAAAAACCCCATGAATTATGAGCTCTACCGCAGTCATGAGCTTAAAAAGGGTGAGTACAAACATGAACATACTATGACTTCAGCTAGGGTGTTTGCATCTATCATGCAGTTGACCAGTTTATGCAATGCGATTCTCTTTTTATCACCATCACTAATTCGAAATTAAGTTTAAATATCGAATATCCCCTTTTAATAGCTGTTGCACCTCTTTATTGGCTTATTTTAAATTACGTTTAGGCAGTTTTTGCACTAGCAGTCGACCACTTTAATTTAAACTTCGTGAGCAAATCACATGTCAGAGACGTTCCAGAACTGATTTTGCATCTTCAAAACGGAAATTTACACCTAAACTGATCGGTGTGGTGTGCAAGGGCTAATTTCCGGTTTCCAGTGCTGCCTTTCTAATTTTACACGACCAAGCGCAACATGCAGTGACTTGTTTTCCAGAATTCACTTGAAAAAAAGAAATGCTGTGGCATAACAGGGGTGGTTTAATAGACGAGACTTATTATCAACCACAGTATTTCAGAAAACACATTTCTGTACCTTTTTCGCAGTCACTAAAGAATACTTTATTTATCTAATTTTATGCAAATGCAAAAACAATTTTCGAAAACTCCGTTTGGAGGCACTGCGTTAGAGTTTTAGAAATTTTATTTGATAAAATGTGGCGAACAAAACAGTCACCATGATAAGAAATTCTTTTTAACTAACGGCGTTGCATGTGTGCCTGTTGAAGTAAATACGGTACGCGAAAAGTGTCCAGGAATTATTATTCTTCACCTGTTTTCAGAAACTAGATCTAGTTTCATTTTTTTTTCATTTTTTACACACACACACACAATAAAACACCACAACGATTTGTTGAGCCAGAGCATTATCAAACATCAGTGGTTTCATTTCTACACAAATTGCTGCTGATCCGGGTCACCTGTAATTGGAGTGGGAATAAAACGGGAATGCAACTTTTACCGACACATCAGTGACAGCGTTGTCCTTGGAGTCCTTCCCGGTGCCTTGCTGAATCTATTCAAAACAATTGCTGTTTGCAAAACTTACATGTTCTCATTATTATCTAGCCTGAAAGCAACAGCCTAGTAGGCTTACAGCATTACATTTTTTCCCTGGCGGTACACACGAAGGGGCCTTTCTGTCATTGACACCAAAAGACATCACCAGACATTCGGAATAGTTTTATCTGCTATGAAATTTTCTTAAACCAGGATAGAATAATACAGCGCAGACAAAATAACATAAGATAATAGTAAATTTAAGAAGGTTTAAACAGCCCTGAAATAAAAATCTGTAAATTTTTGTTGCAAGAGGAAGCGATTTAGTAGAATTACCCCTCATAAAATTCCCTTTCTTTTGTCTGCCCTGAATTTAGATTGTGCCGTAAAGTGCAGCAGATTGACGCAGGTTGGAGTTACGTCTTTGAAACAATTTTCTAACTAAATTAAAGGTTTCAGACGAAAATATATCAATATATTTAAATGACCCCTAGGTAAAGTTAAACCACATTTCGATTCAATGTTGCGACTTTGTTGTTTGCATCTACTAGGACTGACTTTTGAGGAATTTCTACAATAAATGCACATGTAAGTCCCAGGTTTTCAGCCTCCTTAAATATTCGTGCTGTTGGTTACATGCGTCAATGCTACATTACAAAATACATATCTGCATTAATCGAAAATCTGCTTCACCAGCTGATGTAATGGCTCGACTCGTCATCTGAATCAATTGCCAGTGATAGAAGACCAAGGCTCAAACATAACAGGAGATAACTTTCGTATTTTCTCAGCTTCCTCAAAGAGGATCAAATAAGGCCAGATGTGCTTTCAGTAATGTATGTCCCAAACACTTTCTGAATTCTTTGGTGTATAAGAAAACCAATAAGCCTTCCATCTACATCGGCAACTTAAAAAAAATTCCACGGAAAAATTAATGACTGGAATCAGTTGGGACGGATGTATTGCACAAACTGATACACCCTACTTAAGTATTAGGAAACTAGCCATTGTGGTCTAGCATCGACCGTATTATGAACAGTGTTAGTTCTAGACAGCTAGTTATTATAAAGCTGATATCAGACTTATTTAAGAGAGAGCATCCAAACACTGTAGTTAAATAAACAAGGTAATTGAGTGGCTCAAACCGAGAGAGCAGTGAGATGCACCCTTGGAGGTGATCTGCTCGACGTAAACGTGCCCGCTTTGATTAAGCTCTTATTGAAGCATTTATAGCATTAATTCTGAGTTCAAACCAGACTTAATGAGGACTGCGGTATCACTAAATAAGCTTGCAAAACCTTAAAATTTTGCACCTTCGTTTTGTCAATCAATATTTTTTGTGGTTTGCGTTTTACACATGGTGGTGGTTGGGTAACGTCATATTTGAAAATGCATACATGATTAGAAGCTTAGTTTTATGCAAAATTTGTTAAATTATAATAACCAGTCGTTACATGTCGCAATGCTCTTCCGTTGCTTGACTTGAACACAGACCAGAGGCTTGAATCCGCACAAGTCTTTCTTAACAGACTCTCGATGGCAAATACTAATTAGCATTTGTAGACAACTGAACTTTAAATTCACATTAGTTGTACTAGCGAGAAAAACCACCAAAGGGTGGATGCAATAACTAGGCCTGACACAGTTTGCAACTTTTTGTTTCGACATGTTTAAGGTGACTTTGAGAAAATGCCCTTAGAGCACGTTGATGCAGTTTTGTGTTGTTAATCAGCGACCAATTCGGGTGACTGGGTCAATCAGAAACATGTATAATTATTGACCCCTTTTTATGCTAACACATTACACACCAGAATGTATTGAGTCGGACAACCGTCTGTGTCGATGCCGAAAATATTTGCCGAGTTTGACTGTGACGTTCAATTTCGATCTCCCTCTAAACAAGGGTCTACTCATGCATTCATGTTCCTTAATTTTAACAAAGAGAAATGTGACGGGTATTTGAGTGGTGTTTTCTGCCAAATAGCTTGGTCTTTAATCGTTCTAGTGTTTTGTGAAAATGCAAAGGGTTTAAGTCTGAAACTACCCCCTCCTAACTTTACTAAACGTGCGCTTTCTCTAACCAGTCTATTAATTTTAAATATTTGCTAGCATAAACCACTTTATGCAAAAAAACCGTTTCTTTTTTTGTTGCTAAGTGTTTCCTCTAGCATTAGCACGTGCCCACCTCAGCGGATAAGGCTAGGTGCGGAAAGTATCGAAAAGTGACATGCCACAATAATCATCATTTTATTCAGGAGAATGAGGCCAGACAACATTGAAAAGCATATAATATATATTAGTCTTTTGATATTACTAAAATAGACACTTTTTTTTCAATTCTTCAGTCTCCCGAGACGGGACCTAAAATGGAAAAAAAATAGAACGTAAGGGTGTCTTTTAAAACTCAACCTCAGCGCTGCAAGCGAAACCGATTCCTCCACAAGTCAGTTTGTTTTTGATAAAAAAAAGCTGAATGGTCTTTTTTCCAATTACTCACCGTGGTGGTGGTTTTGTCTCTGTCATCTATTTCCGTTTTTCTTGTGCGACTCCATTATAGTGTGTGCAATTTTTTCTACTGGACCGAGTAATTTACGTCGAAATATGATTGGCTGACACTTATCACTTACTTATTTATTTCTAAAATATTATCAGAAATTTACTGTTAGAATGAGCAGGCATGTTCGCGCCTGCGTTAACAAGTAACACTAACAGCGACCTAATAGAAATGTTGGTAATAAGCAGAGGCTGAGGTTGCACACAGTAACGAAAAAATCATTATTCGCCATCATTAATCGTCTATTTATTTTCTTTTATTCAGAATAAAACAATTTTGGCAACACTTAGCTCTTTACTTTGGATTTTACACCTGGCACCTCACCAATGACTTGTACATCCAAATATTTTTTTGACAAAAAATCATCACTAAGATGCTTTTTTTGGAAATCTAAGCCATTTGTGTATGCTGTGATCAGTTCTTACAACAGAACCTCTTTAACCACATGCATTAATAGTCACCAAGGCATTACCTATTTTGCGTTTTGACCTTGAAACAAAATCGACCAACTTCTATATGTGTAGTAGTTCATAACGGTATACAATTTAAAAAAAATCCCCTTTACTGTCACAATTATTTAATCACCCTAACAATGGGGGGTTAAGCTGGTCAATTTCAGAATGATTAGTTCTTTACAAGATTACTAGACGCTTGTAATTAAAATTTTAAAATTACAAACTAGAAACTCATCTGCCCCAGTCATTAAGAGTGCCCGCTCTCTATTCACATATCCTTGATTGTATTTTGCCTAAATTATATACTAATCGGCTTAAGGCAAAAATGCGAGGTCACATTTAATCCACTTTTAACCTTTTTTCAGCATTGATATTTTTCATAATAATTTACGCATTTGTTTCCAAACGTGTAATTGCACAATTGCGTAAGACCAGTGAAAATAGTGGACGACGACAAACAGACACACACACACATTGATATAGTTGGTGCGCATTGCTAGTAGGTGATTTTTCAGAGATTTGGTTAGCACAACTGTGAACATTGATATTTTGTCCATGGCTTTGTCCAAAACTTTTAATGGCACACCTTTGTCGTGAAAAAACAATAAAACCCATTTCCTGCACATAGGACGATTGTTTACCAGACCTTTTAAACATCAACTTAATATTTCACTTAGGTAAACGTGGAAGGCTGATTTTCTTTTTGTTTTGAAATAATTAAAATATAAATCAGCGCATGCAAACAATGCAAAAAGCTGCACATCTGTTGTACGAATTGTTTCCTTATGTGGACGTTTTAAAAGCCACGATATTTTCATTTCTTCTTTCATCTGTTTTATCGTATCGAATCATAAAATATGAATATTTTGGAGCCGTCAAACAAGTTTCTAGAGATAATTCGCAAGCAACCAACTAGCATTTTAGACTGCAGTGACATCTGCATTGCTTAATGAAAATAGTTGCTGAAAATCAAAATCGATTAACAAACGCAACATTAAAAACATTACATACTCCTCAAGTTATCCGAATACTGGACTTAAATGCTTAGTAAAGTAATTTAACTCTGGTTGTTTACTCTATTCTGTAAAAACCAACTATGTTTGGATCGAACAAACCTAATCGCAACAGTAAAAAACTGTTTTTGTCGTGAATGATATCACCCACTAGCGGCCTAATTCAAAAATTTAAAAAAAATTAACAATTATGGAGAGGAGTTTTGATAGACTGTTCTGTACTCATTTTTGCCACAAGTAAGTCTTTTGTGGCGACCTGTTGATTGATTAGTGTTCACAATACAATTGACGCTAAATCTGGAAAGTGGACAGTGTATTTGCATGCAAACATACCCAGACACTAACGATTCTCATTTGGTAACAGAACACTCAAATGGGCTCCCCATACATTTAAAATGTCTACCCCTGTGAAGTGTTAAGCAATTTACCGGTTCAACTTTAATGCGGGGTTCATAAGCTCCAACTGCCTTAGTGTCGACGGATGTGTGGATGCAGGTAGTTCATTGATGCCATCGTAATGATCCGTGACATTTTTATGTCCTAGTTATTTTTTGCACTGATTAAATGTTTCCTTTCTTGTGCTGGCTTTTCTAGCAGCTCACGCTTTACCTTATCTTGTACTTTTCAGTGTTTGTATAGTTGTTAAGTTAACCATGACAGTTCCTAGCGTGAAATCGGGTCTGCATTCATTGCTGTCAAATGACTAAGTGAAACATGAAACTCTGGTAGATACATGTGCGGCCACCACGCTGATACCACAAGAACTCTCAGATTGCGCAAAACTGATTGCCAGGGTGCAATCCTTTTGTAGCAACATTTCTATAGTCCAGAACTTTCAAGGATGTATTGTGCGTGCTACATTTCAAGTAGCTCTAGCCATGTGATAGTTTTAACATTAATGGGCTCTCTGTTGCAAGCATCAGCTATCGGATTTTGAAATTTGCAGTAAATTATTTCCCGACGTGGAATAGTCTACGAACAGTTAGATTAAATTTGGCGCTGCGGTTTTGGTACAAATAAAGCACGAGGAAGCATCGGATAATTATATGGTAACTCAGTCAGAATTAAAAGCAAAAAATAACTTTACCTCGATGTCTGCTTAAACTGCGGCTTCAAATAGACTGGGCGTGATCGTGACAGCTCATTAGCTGGCCACATTTTGGCTTATTTAATTTAAGCTGAACGTCGTAAACTGGGTTGAAAAAACTTTCTACAACCTTAGGCTGTCTAATCGTGATAAATTGTTTCCTCAGGAATGTCTGTAGATTTGACCAGGATTTGCTTAATTGGGGATAATTCATTTTTCGCGTGTCCAAGATACTTGTCAAACTTTATTGTAGCACAACAACCTAGTGTGCTAATTAACTGGACCATTAAAATCAATGCGAAAACCGACAGTCGAATGCTGGTGTACTCAAAAACAGTTTTATTTTTTAAGGGCTTATTCACCTTAGGGCATGATTATTGTGTAAAAATGACTATTTATTGGAATAGTGTGCGAATGCAGTGAGTGCTTCTAATCCTTCAGTTCATTGTCATTCAAGATACCAAATTTAGCAGTTTTCTGACTGCAAACAGCTTTATGAATTTACCCATATTTGTGATTTTAAATATCAGTTAACCTTTTTAGATGATTCTGAATCCAAGCAGACATCGGTATTAGGCGTAGGTAGAGTAATGTAGGAGACACATGAATCTACCCATTTCAAGTCTCGTTTGGTGTAGGCTGAAAATTGGTTCCCGGAATTTTTTACAACTGAGGTGTGTTTTTGTGATCAGCGAGGTTACCTATGCTAATTTATTCCCCAACCATCTGCTGTGATAGTCAAGCCGCAGACCTCTGTGTATTTGGGAAGCTGTGTTTTACAGAACTGCAATTATGCCAACCTTTAGTCTATCAGAAATTGTCTATCAGTTGATCTTTTGTTTTGTGACAACTTGTTGATAGGTTTGACAGAAAAAAACACTTAAACATTTAATTTTTGAAGTTATGTTTATGCCAGCAAATAGAGTCAAGTAATCGAGACCTTTGCCAAAAGCACGAAAATTAAATCTAAATGGGTATTTAACGGATTCATCTCTAACACACTCATTGTTGGAGCTAAGGCGGATTCCAGGTAGTCTACATCTTTAGTAATATTTTATCGGGAGTCAGCTGAAAACAATCCAAAAAAATTAGTGAACAGGAAACCACTTCAGCACAATATTCTGAGCCGAGTAAAATATTTTTCTATTTCGTGGACTGGTTATTCCAAAATAATCATTTTTACTACGCAGAATTATGCAACACTTTGTTTAAGATGGAATTTTTCATTTCCATCTCATATTATTTGGGTGTTTAGTACTTCATGTTATTCTCCCAAAAATGGTTTCTGAGTTTCACCGTTTGCCTGGAAGGCAAACCTTCAACACGACAAACGTGCTAAAGGTTAGGGGAGGTAACCCCCTCAAAGCTGACATACCATTTGTAACGCCTGAGAGCTAAATTATTAGCTTCTGCTTTTGTGACAATGTCGGAATATGAGGCAATACTTACGAATCCTCCTTGTCTGGCCCTAGCAGGTACACACGTTCGCTGTTCCATCTTAACTCCAAAACATACCAATTAATAGATGAATAAGTAAAAGTTCTAATCGCCTGGGTTGCAGTTGAACTCCTAGCTATAGATATCGATGATTCAATACAAACCAACTTTTGACTTGTTCGAGGTGACCAGGTGGCTCCATAAGCGACCTTATCGACGATTCATCAGTCTCCAGTGTCTTAGTGAAAAATTCACAACGGCAAATGCTATATCAACACAATTACAAGCTAGATAAAGGAAGATAGCGCTGCACACTCGTTTCGGTAGTGAAGACATATTGCGATTAACACAGTAATGAATCGTATTGATTCAAGGTCGTCAAGTGATTGTCACGAACTCCAAAACACCACCCCTCTCCCTTTTGCAGCGTGTCCGTCAGCCATGCGGGATCATCTGCTCACACGCCTTGAATAAGCACCTCCCCCTTCTCCTTTAGCCATCCAGCCATTTGTATTTCGACAAGTCTACCCAGGCTGCATTGGTCAATAACTGCATTAGTCAGGACACCGCGTTGAATACACGAACATGACACCACACAACTGAGTTGAACTCTCAACTCAAGGGTTGTCCCGCCATCTCTGGTCTTCTCAATCTCTCGGGTGGCTCTGTAGTGTAATCATGTACAACTCAGCTGCACTGGCATGGTTCGAGATCGCATGCTGGGGCCTACCAAAACCAAATCTTCTCCTGGTATCTGCTACCCTGCTAATCCAACACTAAAATGCAATTAAGCTGTCGCAACTCAAACACTCAAATGTTGGGATTTAAAACCCTAACTCCGCACACCACATACGGGCTCAGAGTTGTTGACGTTTAGTTACCAGAGTGGAATCTCTGCTGCTTCCTTTTTATAGAACAAACTGGCGACAACACCGAGTATACATTCGCTAGAGCTTAATTACCATTCATGCCAGATTTCTTCAAAATCGCTTCCACCAAGACCAGGCGTTTTTGATGTGGCGTTAAAACAACACCTCGGAGTAAATAGGAGGTTCGAAAGTTTGGCACAAATTTGAGTTTTTCATTGTGAAATTCTCAATTAATCTTGTGCAAGCCGTACACCAAAGCCCTCAAAACGAAGTTCAGACTCACTTAATCTCTCCAGCCACGAGAGGGTTGAATGCGTACAGCCATTCGTGGATTTCACCTCTGCTGCAGCCGGGTGCTACTTTCATGAAGATCCTTCTGTCAGTCGTAGTAAGAGCAAATATTTCTGATTGGCATGAAGGACTATTCGTTTTGCCAGTGAAGGTGTCAGCCTTCGACGGAGTTACCACGTCTCCACCAAATATTTCAGCTTCGTCCGCGCTGGTAAAAAGCAAATCTTATACAGTACTGATCGAAGCAGAACGCAGTTGAAGAGAAAACAAAGCCTTGAATTATTTTTATGCGACTCGGGGGCACCCATCGGTGGCAACATGGTAATCAGATTGTGTAAGTTCAAAAACACCCACAAGATCCTGCTTCCACATATTGGCAAATACCTGTACTGAGTTTGCGCTTTCGTGAGGTTGATGATTCTCCGTTCGAGAGTATCCTTTTCATTTTCGTACACGTAGAGGAAGGGACGACGCACCACAATCCATCGCAGTACCCAACCTGGATGCAAGTCATCCGAAATTAGGAGCGCACCCTTTCGATTGACCACTGGACTAATCCGCACCTAAAATTACAACCTTAAATCTGATTTATTTGTAACGAGGGTTCAAGACTGTGCAGCATGAGGTCAGAAATGACTGTCAAACTCTACATTTAGGAGATTTTCATTTGGTTTTTAAATAGCTCAAAACGCATCTTGATATTTAATTCCGCAGATACTGACGAATGCAAAGTTGGCAAAGAGACGCGGAAGCTACAAACTAGACATAATTTCGGGAAAGAAGTCATAAATGCTTCTAGGTTTCTTAAAAACCCTCTACGCAGTTAACGATGGTGCAGTAAAGAAAAATGGCATTTGGGGTATTCTTTTTTGTACTCCAAAACTTGGAAGCTCAAAGAGGCAGGTAGAATGGGTTTTTTTACACACGACAACCAGGGGCTGACTTTGTAAGGCTTTTAATCGGTATATAAAATAATTGCATTAAGAAAATTTAATTGGATGTCCCAGGACACTGACTTTATCATATTGTTTAAATAAAACTGGAATTTCATTCAGAAGGTGATAGTTATATTCACAGCGCTAGCACGTATGAGGTGCCAGCGTTCACCAATACCGTGGCTTGAGACGGTGGGTTTCGCTAGTCGAATTAACGGTCTTGGCCTAGCGTCACAGAAATTATCATTTACGTCAAAGTAATAAATATGGTTGCATTGAATACGAAAGTCATGCAGAACTTCATCAGTAAATGCAGATTTGGTCCTTCCTACTTGCAGTTCCCTTTCCGAAAACCCATGGCTTGATTGATGGGTTAGTGGTCTCGCAGCACGTTAGTCTAGCCTGGATTAATTTCGCATAATTGGTGCATAATTTTACAGAACTGCTCTCGTACCAAGGAAAAAACTGTCTTCAAGATACAGAAATGCTTAAATATTTAGTGCATATTCCAGTTATTTGGAATAGGTGATATAATTATGAATGCAACTTAGCAGTACTGAGAAACGATGTCTAAGGTGAATCAAATCTGAAAGCAGTGAATTTATCCGCGGCATAATCAGCTACGCAACTAAAAGATTAGTGTATACCAAAAGGTAATGTCGTTTCTACAAATTTAAAGGAACAAATGTCCAAGGTTACAGAACCATTAAAGTACAGCATGGAGAAGACTGCTTCGAGTTTCCTCCAATGCAGTAGCACAGTTTGAAAACCAGAAATGGCAGCTTGATTGATTTAACATAATTAACCTGTCATTATGAAGACAAATTTGCGACCAAATCAAATGCCCATCCCTCAAAAACACCAAAACCACAAAAAATTATTATAACACAAATTTTTAAACATCTGCTTACCGTGTACCTCAAACTGTAAATTCCCGTCGCCGTTTTGCTATGAAGTGGTGATGGTAGTCGTAGTTTAACAGTTAAATTAATTGAACCAACATAGAAGTTACGAATAAACTAATCACCTCAAGAAGAAAGTGCCTTTTGGTTGTAACTTTAAATGCAAATTTATGATTCATTGCTTGATTAACTCATTGAGCCGAAAAGGCTGTTCATCAAGCCCACAGCTTACTTTTTATAAGAAATCGGTGTTAATAACCCGCCAACCAAACACAGGGTAGTTTAATTTACGCCAGGTGCAGACCAAGCACACTCCTGCCCAAAACTAGGCTCTCCTAGACACGGTATTTTAGAGTCTGCAGGCAGCAACCAACACGACTAAGTAGCACGGGCATGAAAATATAACGGCTATAACTGCTAGAAAATAAAGGTTTGGAGGGCCAGCCAAATGTATGTGATTAATTTACAGTTGTAATAGTTGTCAACGGTTTCTAGACACTAAAATTGTTTTTCTCAAAACTGTTTTAGTGTTGCTTTCGATCCACCCGTTACTAAAATGCCAACCGTGAATGAACCAAACGCTCGTGGGTTTTCTGAGAGCTTAGAAAGGCTTTCCAAGACCTAAGAGCGTTTGGCAGCACATATGGGTCTTTACTGAGAGCAAGTGTAAAAAACGATAGAAGAATTTTGTCCTAATTTCTCGTAGTTGAAAGGGTACAAAATAGCAATCAGTGTACGGTGTGAACATATTCATCATCAATCGAATCGCATGAACTGAGCCAAAAAAACGTACACTAATTTATGATCCAATGCAGATTTTTACTGTTACAATTAAAATAGCACTCCATCTGTAGCAGAAATGTATAAGTGCACATCAAAGACAAACAAGACAATCGCATTATGGTCAAATAATGTCAGAATTAAAATCTGGAGAACTGACAGATTCTGATGAATTTCTAAAGAGAATGTGAGGACAGGAAGAGGACAACACAGCACGATTGGTTTTGCATACAGCAAATTATTTGAACAGTGTCCAACCAACTTAGACCACTAACAGGTAACTAAAACCTTAATTTGATAGATCACGTAGTAGCCAGTTTAAAAAAAGATAGGTTTTTAAGCATCGTGCATCATTGATAGGCTCCCTCCGTCAAAAAACTCATTTGATGCAGCAAAATATAGGCTAAACTGACTAATATCTAAGATGTATTGTTTGCTATAAAGAAGGTCATTTATCGACAATTACAGGTTATAGATTGTTTACTCTGTCAAACCTTATTGATTTGGTCATATTCAACTACGAAACCCATGGTCTAGCTTTAAATCATTGTCCTTGGGATTTTTTTGGACAATGAGTAGTGAAAAGGCGATCTACGAAAACTTTATCGATCAACATTTTTAGGATCATTTTCACACTGAAACCCCACATAACATGCACTTGTCTCATTCTTTACTGCTTAATCTTGCAAAAGTAGCGGCTTAAACCACAAATTTAGCCTAACCGACATGATGGCCAGGATAAAAAATTGGTAATTAATTCGTGCAACTAAGGCAATGTTTCCAGTGAATCGCATTTGCAATTTTCAAGCTTTTTGCATCGTACGTAGTCTGCAAAAAGTACACATTATCGTTTGAATAACAGAATTTATTGCCAACTATAATGAGTATATTATTTCTACATATAACCTCATTTTTAGAATAACACAACAGGCCACTAGGTCGGCATTTGGTGATACAGTTGTAGTACCCTTTCTGTTTGTCACAATTAACTAATGTCTTGGGATTATTTTCATTGACAAATTCAGCCGAATTTTCCTTATTGGTATTATGAACGCATACTTAATGTTATTGTGGATACGAGCAAGAGTGAAGACTGGAAATAGTGAGTGTTTTGACTTCTTTCACACCTTAGTCACATTCCATACGAATACTTACACCACGCAAAGCGTAAATCGAGGGTAGACTAGTGTGTTCGAATTGCGCTTCTTTGATTGACCACCAGCCAAATTTTTTCCATGTTAGCCAAAAAATCAGGAGGCTTTATGTCACAATGTTTTTTTGGGTTTCTCGAAATTGTGTTACAAATCAACGCTGCTTATACCATCGTTTTGTTTTGATGCATAAAATTCATTGCTGGAAGGGAAAACTGCGCTGCATTGCATGAAACCAGATGTCCTTAGCAAAATACCGTTTGTCCTGCCTCCGAATCGGAAACCACGTTTAAAGACGCATTTGTGGTGCACATATTTTTTTAAAAAATGGCCTCCAAAAAACTCAGGGTGTCTGAAGAAAGCAGCATCATTCCAGTTATAATTCATTGATAAGTCAAAAGCATACCAAAAAGGTATTAATTCTTAGCGCCTATAAATTTATTATCCACATCTATAATTTAGCAGGCTAAATCGAGTCTTTTTCTCCCGCTACCTTGCCGTTGAGAGTTAAAGCAAATTTAATTTGGATACCATAAATACAAACAAACGAAATGAGTGGTAACTGTTGCTAAGTCTAGAAACTCTTTTCTAAAAATCTAGATCTTTTCTTTCAAGAAACATTTGGATTTCTTTTCACAAATCACTTCCCACAGGATCGATTGAAATAACAATTCAGTAGGTTTTGAAGTCCGTGTAAACAGCCCAGGGTAAAAATCTGGATTTTTGTTTCTCGACGATCAACGGGACTACGTAGCTTAGCAGGCGTCAAGCGAGTACTTTGAAATCCCAATCTAGTAGCTGCGACAACAATATCAACCAGACCTTTTAAAGCAAATCGTAAAATTAACATGAGTCAATGGGAAACAATCCTTCTCGGACGGGGCATGGCTGCTGCCAAATGCACAGGCTAAAGTGATGGGCTCGAAGTGCATGCGTCCCTGCCAGCAAAACCTGTTCACACGATTATTCAAGCTACCTGTTGGCTTGAATCAACGTAGCCTTCAGTTAATCACCGCGTTCACATGCGCCATAAACATACCCAGGCATGAGCAGTCACTGAACAGACGGTTATGTCCCCCTTCCTTGGGTTACCTCTTTACATCTCCATTCTTGGATTCGTGCATCATTAATTAAGTAATTTTTGCTGGAATAAGGACAAATGGGGGTAAACTGTGAATGGCAGATCTCAAACAGCTTTGGGATAATCACTTTGTACTCCAGTGTCGGTGACAAAAAAACTTACGGCAGAACGGACTGCGTTTGCATGATTAGCCTCAGGTGCATTATGGCGATCACCCAGAATGCAGCCACTCAATTTGTCAAGTGGTTCAATCACTTGTGATACGAGGTCGCGCGGAATTTGATCGTGTGAAAAACGGTGAGGTTGGTCGCAAACAATTAGGCTGATCTCGTAAATACGTAGCTGAGTTAATTGGTCTAACAGAATCCTCACAAAGTGTTTTTCGCAGAATTGGTTGATTGCAACAGCACGTCAGACCCAGTGCTTGATTCTGTGTTAACATTAGTCATATCATCCTCTACATCTTTCAGCAATCGAATTTTGTGTAGCCTACAAAAAGTGTGACCGAAATGATGAAACAGCTACAATGGTAACTTCCGCATTTAATGCCACGGCGCTACCCTTTATAAGAAGAGAACAACTCTTTTTTAATTAACACAAGATGTACAAACTTAGTAGCATACCATATCTTTCAAATCAGCTGATTTGTAACATAAAAGTGACCTATATTTGCATGACCTGAATGGCAGGTTTGTGGAAACACAAAATCCATTTTAAATGTCTGCATTTCACCCTTGTTTTGATACTACAATTTCGGTTGTGAAGGTAGTAAATTTCAATCGATTTCGATGGGGAGACTAGTTTTACAAATATTTACCTACTCATAACGTACTTTTTGTGAATAAAAAATCCTGTAAACAGACGTTACTTATGCACCACGTTCCTACAACATGACATTTGTTTAATTAAAAAATTTAATGATTTGAGTGGCTAATAATAGCGTCGTCATGGAACATTCGCGTGTCAGTTGAATAATTTAATTAAATCAAATTCGTGTTTTAAGTCAGTTGAGCAAAATAAAGAAATTTTCACTTTTTGAAGGTCGTCTTTGGTCAAAGTTGTCAAGTGGCTTGAAAAAAAGCCCTGATTACATTTTATCATGAACATAACTTACATTTATTGTATTAATGAATTAAGAAACAGAATGGCCTCGGGTGAATAGTTTTTTTTATAAGCTTCATGTCAATAGCTTTTCAAATAAATTAAAAATGAAACTATGGGTTACAGAAAGTAAAATTAATCAGACACAAGTTTTCTTACCTCATCGCATCGTGCGCAGATCATGTCATGCTGTATCTCTCCACATTGAACAAACGCTGACTCCGTGGGCATGTCTAGGGTTGCCGTAAACACATCTAGGGAAATAAATATGCCTTAATTGAAAACAGGTAAAGCAAAAAACACTAGGTGCAGTGTGATAAATGCAGCCAATTTCAAATGCTGTCGTAACAGTCGACTTACGGAGTGCGTGCATTTTAAATTTCGCATTTTAATTAAGACAGTGGTTTCGGCAGGCTTCATTTGAGCAACACAAAGTCAGTTGTGGCCAGTTAAAATGGCAATAACAAATGTTTAATACCGACACGGTGTTCCAGTTCTTAGCTAAATCAGGGTTAAAACTGGCTAATGTGCATGTATTGTACGAATGAAATTTGCCAATTGCAGTTCTCACATTGTGCTGGTAGAGTACAAACCGACCTCATCATTAATTTTTGAACGCGCAGTCTACTTTATGATAAACAATTTAGGTAGGAACGTGCCGTCAGCAGTGCCTTCTTCACTAGCAGTCAGTGATGAGTCGCTGTCCAATCCGCCTGTTAAATGGCCCTCCACTGGGCTTGAAACGTAGTCCCCGGAGCTTGTCTGTCAGAACAAAAATCTGGTGTTAGTGGTGGCTTCTTTGGTCAACTTAGCACAAAGACAAAAAACGTTATATATATGTCTGCAAATGGGGTTTAAAGTAACTAGAGTAGCGAAACACAGTTCCTGGGTGAACACGTAGTCGCGCAAGTTTTTCCAAAAAAAGACTCCAGATCCACAGAACGCTGCGCGAGCAAATTGAAACCGAATTCCTGGTTTAATAGACATTGTCAACTGCCATTTTTGGACAAAACGTTTAGCAAATGTCATAAATAACTACAGACACATTTGTTTCCTAACGTGATCGACGTAGGTAAGGAAACCATAGTTACTCAGCTGTTACAGGTTTCATTTCCTAACATCGAAAGTCTAAAAAAATAGTATAGTGCCAGATCGTATGGCTTTAAAACATTTAAGTGGCATGTCCTCGATGGTTACGCACTTGTAGCACTTTTTGTGATTTTAAGACAAAGCCTAGATTTAGGAAACAGGCAACCAAATGTGAATGTACTAGTCGTACATGAGTAAAATAAATTTGGGATGATATACACGCCATAGCAATGAACGTTTACGCTTAATGATACTGCTTAAACGTATTTATAAACTTGCAATTGTTACGGGAAAATTTAAACTTAACCGAAATCACATTGCCCTTATGTTAACTCTTGGCAATTATACAACACAATATCACCAAAAAGTAGTTATCAAGTGTTGAAAAGTTCCAACAGAGATGATAAATTAATTATCACTAGGCTTGTACTTTGAATATGAGGAATATTTCTTGCAAGTCCCATGAAAGCAAAGCACATTACCCTTTGTTTGAATCCCAGAATTTGTAAACACGTCATTATAAGACACGTCTCATTGGAATTCGTCAGATCGGTTTGGTCAAGCCTTAAGGAAGGTGGCCGTATAGCTCTTTGTGACGTTGTATCCGGGTTAGGCCTAAAAACAGTAAACGTGAGTTTTGATTTTTCGAAATAGGTAGTTGGGATAAATTCCAGATATTTTAACTTAGCACCGATCGGCATTCGGAAAAGTTTAATAGACCATGCCCTCGCGCCTGAGGCGGTTTAAAAAAAAGTTATATCACTTTTGAAATATAGAAGTACTGAAACGAATTAAGCCAGGAAAGTTTGCGCAGTTTGCTGCCTGAATTTGCAAATCCCGTATTAGACTCGGCCAAACAGGCGTAGCCCTTCATCTCAATGATCAAAACCGAAATGATGAAGTAATAGTTAATTAAGTAAATTGATTGTTTTGAGATAAGCAGCAAGTTAAACCATCGGCACCGGTCTAAAAATTCCTAAAGCAATGAAACTTTGGCCTTCTAAACCAATTACCGTCTAATTTCTAAAAGCGCAAATAATTTATCCACTAAATTTTAACCCAAGTAGACTGTAGGTTATCTGGCATGACATGATAAATTTCCTATTTTCTCATTCGTAAAGCTTTATAATCAGAGACGTCCTTAAAATAATTGGATAAAGGTATTTTAGGGGGATACGTTTGTTGTAATGTCGAACGCCATAATATCTGCCTGACTCGGTTAGCTTAACCAATACCTGTAACTCGGAAAGACATGGCGCAAGTAGAAAATCCGCCTAATTAGGTTTAGGATGAGACTATTGATTTGAATCGGGTAAATGGGATTTCAGCGATAGGGAACTGCTGTTTTTAACACACCAAAAACTAATTTTTTGTTTGATTTTATTATCAACGTTAGCAAAAAGTGTTCGATGATATAATTAACTTGTGGAAATTTCGTCAGGTTTTAGTACTTAAATGAACTTCGCTTCTAACAATTCATTTGACCAAGTAATAGCTCTGACGACGATTTTTTGGCATCTTTAAGGCACTAAAGTCAATTACATAAGCAAACATCGTTAATTCGTAATTTGGCGTTTGAAAGTATAACTATTGCGAGTGTATTAGGCACCGCAGTGTAGGCAGGTCATGCATGATGAGGCATAATGTAAATTTTGCATAGAAATTTCCAGATAAGCCC
Source organism: Mesocestoides corti (assembly GCA_900604375.1). Taxonomy (NCBI): domain Eukaryota; kingdom Metazoa; phylum Platyhelminthes; class Cestoda; order Cyclophyllidea; family Mesocestoididae; genus Mesocestoides; species Mesocestoides corti. The sequence continues at coordinate 46,116 of UXSR01000069.1, forward strand.
CTTCATAATATAGCGAGGTGCCGTGGGCTCTTATATTCAACTGTAGATAGTTTCAGTTATTTCGAAGAAGGTAATGCATCAAAGATGTACAAAATGCAGACAGTGGACGTTCACCTTCTTTCTCGCCAACTGCGCAACTAAATGGCACACCACGATCACTCCATATTACTATAAATAATCAATGAAGCAGTAAACGTACTCGCAAGAAGTGTCATTCGGAGGTGAAATTTCACGTCTGGAGTGTAAAGGTAGGCGGTGGGAATAGCCAGTCTGAAGCTTTTTGATAATTTCATCAAGCTGCTGCAAGGAGTCAGTTTGCTTTCTCTCCTTTAGAGCCTCGCGTAGACTGAGAAATTGCCTTGTTTTCTCAACCTACGTTTTCCAGAATGCAGATTTATTTTACAAAAAATTACAGCACCCTATTTCAGCTTAGCAAATGCATTGGCAAGGTTATTCTTCTTTCACGTTAAGTAATTTCATGTACCAAAGTTTAATAAATAAAGGTATTGAGTGTGCTAGTAAATTACTAGACTGTTTGTCTGATCTAACAAAGTGACTAAATGATTAAGCAAGCATTAATGTTTTGGGGTTTTCGCTGCAAAAGCGGTTTTTGCCTTTTGTAAAAACGTCTATGCTTCACTCTATATCTGCAGAAATGTCGTCCCATTCAATGAGGACAATTGTTAATCTGTGTTTTGCCTTTAGGAAAAACAATCTACTAAGGCACGAGACTGGAACTCTGAATAAGGATACGGATGCACGACAAAATGCTTTTTTTGCAATTATAGCCAATGTAACCAAGCTATTTTAATGCGAATCCTAAGGTAAATCTTTATTTGGGAGCATCTTCGCCTTTCCATTATTCGAACAATTGGAAAATTAGGTCTTGAGATATGAAGGTGCTGATTTTACAAGTGAATTCGCAGATTTCTTGTGAAGTTTTTTTTCTAATATAGCAAAGTTAAGACAGGCCGTATACCTCTCTTATTTTTCGGAGACGTTCCAGTTCGAAATGATGTTCGAGAATGAGGGAATCGCTACGCGGCCGCCAACCACGAATATTTTCCTCGCCCCGTACATAAGTAGAACTTGTCGAGTATCTGGTGGAAATCTGAGTGCTGGCTGAAATGAGGAGAAACATCAAGGTCATGTCTGGTTCAATGACTCCCCCCTTAGCTCTCATTGCATGGTTGCTTTGTGGTGCAGTGAAAACAAACATTAACAGCTTTGCTTCTCAATGGAAGCATTTAATCGAATTCGTGCGGAAAGTGAGGTCGTTGGACTTCTACATTTCACAGCAAACTTTTGCTGGCAGAATCGACTTCATTTCCTCAGTAAGCTGTGGCGAAACACTGATTTCAACTGCCTTTGGTTGCATGTGCTATACGTATCTGACAAAATGATAGGTAATAACCTGAAAGACCTGGTGACTGTTATACCACTCAAATGATTAGTTTTTGAAAAGCGTTTCAGGGGCATTTAACTTTTTGTACAATTCTGCGCAACAACTATAAAATATAACCCGTTTTCCTTATCAACTGATAAGTTTAACAGTTGTGGTAATTCTTCTGATATATTTTTGTGTCTTCTCAACGGTACATTTGCTACTTGTTTTAAAAGAAAAGTAGTGTAATTAGATGCGGCAGTTTTTGAAATTAAAGTGAATTCTCTGCAATTTAACTTACGCTTATCTGGTATCTTCCAAAATTGAAGATCATACATTCCAGTCACATGCCGAAGGTCCACCTGATTCAACAACGAGCCAATCAGCGAGCGAATTGGCCTGCATAGTTTAAAACGGAAATCGATAATTGATTTCAGGAATCAAAAAGAATTTACAGAAGATTCGGTTAATTTGGGTGTCCTCTTGATAAGCTACAGCAATCGTTCTTTGCAAGTTGGTAACATGCTGCAATCACAAGAATGTCAGACGAACAAGAATCATGCAATTTAAGTTAAATGAAATGGCTGGAGTTAAAATAAGTACGAATAACTGGTTTTTAAAAGTGCTACGCTAGCCAGCTATGCTGTTTTTTCCTCCGCTTCGTGCACCTCAGACTTTTGAAATATCGACCTGTTGCTATTGCATACGAAATGTGAAATTTAATGAAGCATTAACGCAGACTGACAACTTGAATTCAATTGTAGTTTACTAATAAAAACTTTGTGGTGAGTCATCTGTGATTAAGTTGTCGGCCTTTTTTAAGATAAAATACGCCAAGGCATGAAAAATCGCAAGTAGAATCATCTTTGGCACCTTGGTATTGTAAAGGTTGAGGAACGCGGAAAGATAGCCATCGCCAGGTCTTTGGTGAGACAGACTGTATCGAGGCAACGGGCTAGTTCCACATAACACGACATGGTTATGTAGACCATTTGACCTTTTGGCGTCACCTTGTTGAGAAAGCTGCAGCCATGAAGCGAGCTGTCCCAAGCAGCTTCAAACCGAAAAAATATCCTACAATAACGGAAAAGCATGCTTAGGAAGCTACTAATAGCCATTTCGATTACTAGGGATCCGCCTTACAAAAAACCAGGTAGCTAGCATCGACATTCATCCGAGCTACTTTTTGTAGAGTGAGCCTAATGTCTACGCCTGGCTAAATTTTGAATTTTACCTGAGACAACGCCTGCTGAGACTATCAGACTGAATAAAGATTGCTATTTAGGCCAATCGAATTTTTCGTAGCTTTAATTGAACCACATGGTAGGCGTTTGATGCTCTTCAGGGTCTAGAATACTATGTCGTTTTTTGAACTTTTATGACTTGTATTTAGGGGCTAGTTTGTTGCTTTATTTAATAAGTATCACATTGAAACAATTTGTCTTCTAGTAGAATCGGTTATGGCTGGCCCAAGTAATGTACAATCCATTGAATTTGTTGTGAATCACGTTGGTTCACACTTTTGCCTCTGACACAGGGTCCCCCTCCCCACAGTATTTCGCCAGCCGCACCGATCCTCAACTACCCCCTCCTCATTAGCAGGAACTTTTATTTTGGATTATCTTCACACCCAGGTCTCGATGCTAGCGTATGTATGACTCACACACCGGAGGTATAAATACACACGCGCAAACACCCCACACGACTCAATGACACCAAATTGGCTGATCTCAGAAGTAAACGGTTTGGTCCGCGTCCTCTCCGGTCGTTTTCTTCATCGCGGGTATCAGGGAAGCGTTATCCGGCCAGGCTTAATTCAATGGCGCAAACGTGGTTCAAGACCACATGCTAGGGCTCACAACAAATTCATGGTATTACCGCATATTTAAATTTATGTGGGTTCTATAACCTGCGCTCTCCAAAGTACTCAGTAAAAAATTCCATTGCATTAAATACTACAAAACGTTCCTTTCAGTGATTTGGTCAATATTTCAAAAACTTTAGGCAAATAAGTCTCAACAGGGCCGAGCCTTTACTTTGAAGCGCTCGGATTATTTGTAAAAAAGGTATCTATGAGTGTAAAACTAATATATCCTTCAGTAAACCCTACTATGACTACTTGGAATTTCCCAAGTTAGCATTCATGGATGCGAGCCATGCGGGACCTTTGTTGTTACAGTATAACAAATATTAATTCCAGTGTCAAGGTGTTGGGTTCCAGTGTTCTGATTCCTTGACTTCTTCCGTAATTATGAGTTCGGAAAATTCATGCTTTTGGGTATGTGTCATCAAGATTTCTCAGAAGAATTTCAAAATCAGTCTCGCTGAAACTGTCCCCAAAGTTGCCAAAAGAACATGAAAATCTATCGATCCACTTTAACCAAAAAAGTTTGATTTATAGCGCTCAAGCAGCCAGAGACCTTACTGCCTAGCCTTTTGCAGTGGCGCAGTTTTCTAAAAAGTGTCTTATGAGAAGTTTCACCTGTCGTCTCCAGCAGGTGGGAGAAAATTGACGGGAAATACCGACAAGGAGAGAATGCGGGTTTGTGAATCGGAGAAGTGGAATTCCGGCGTGTCCCTTGCCCTCCCAACCACCACCTCCTGCACACCAATGAAAGTAACGTCGGAAAATGCGTTCTTTAGGGGCTCGTGAATGATTGTCACCGCGATGCGACGCTGGACACCTTGTCGGAGCATGAATACACCCTGGCCTGGTGAAACATCCGACTGACGAACTGGAACCGGTATGTACCTTAGACACAAAATGAAATTTTGCCTATTAAACTCGAACGATTGATCGGTGGACTATGGTAGATTTATTCATGGATAGTAATAGCATTTGTTTTTGCAGAATAATGTCTTAGAAGAGCAGTAGCGGATTTAATTTTAACTAATCAACATTAAGTGGAAGCCATTACCTTGATTTGCATAAAATCTACTGTTTTTGATTAACAAAAAGGCATATTTTGAGGGTGGCTGGTGTATATGCCGTTCATGGGCAGAAGAAATGAAATATTTTCAATTACTCTAGGCAAAGGAATTTCACTTATGCATAAATTAATCAAGCTAGAGCTGAAATCTCCATGCATAACCCGCAAGTGGGTTGCAGAAATATTTTTTTAAATTAGTTTTCCAGAAAAATGATGACATGAAAACACAGTTAACACACCGTGGCTCCCCAATTTTCACAAAACACCAACGCGTTGTTACTGGCACCATAGAACGCTTTGAATTCATTTGATGAAAAGACCACGTCTAGGCAATTAACTCTGTATAACTTTGAGCTTCGTTTGCGTGGGTTGCGATGCATTTTTATAATCAAAGGAAAATAGATGACGGATTACGCAAGTCATTAATGATTCCACAATCATTCATTGTGGTTGCTGATGTTAAGGAAGCATTCTAGTAGACCCAGTAACTTCAGTTATAAAACGCAAGGGAAATAAACCAAGGCGACCTCCAGACTGGCCTGGCTGCTCAATGCGCTCCACAAAAATGCCCCTTTCCTTAAAAAATGAGCGTGTTATCATTATACATATAAGCACTGATAACAAACTGTCCGACATAAATAGGTTGTTACATATGAAAATTAGCTTTAACTATTGAGAAGCCTTTGAAAAATGAATTCAATTGCCGAAATTCAAACCCCCTGTAACTCTGGAAAAAGGCATTTTGTTGTCACCTCCCAAAATTCTTTATTCCCTGTTGGTTTTAGTAAATTCGCCTTTTCAAAACTCCTAAAAACGCTTGGTCCCATTGTTGGATATTTCTCTATTTATCAGCACTGGCGTTCAATTATCTATGCGAGGTAAAAAATCCAAGAAATTTGGGGTTGAAATAGTTATAAACCTTAACGAAAAAACAGCAAAAAATGCCGCATTTGTCATTTGACTTGCATATACTTTTCAATAGAGAACAGGACCACATGTGAGCTATAAACGTGGATTTGAACGGCGTCCACTGCCGTTTTAACCAACAGGCTTCACTTCTTTGATTCTGGCCAGAACAGAATTTATTCAAAATACCATGAAATGGTTTTAATGTTTATTACCATCTAAGGAGTCGGCAGAAAAACCAAAGTAGAAGTTACTTGGAGGAAAAGTGTTAATGAAATAGGAAGTTGACTAGTACCTTTTGCTAAGTTATTTTATTTAACACACTTTCCGCAGGTTTCTTAAGTTTGCCCTCAAGGCTTCTCTTCGTGAGTACACCTACTAAACCCTTTTTGTGTTTTTTAAGTAATACAAGGTGTGTGGGATTTAAAAAATAAAAGCATAATACGATTTGTTTAAATTCATGATTTCATGCATGGAGGCGTAGAACACCTAAGTCACGATTGTGGTGTACGTGCTTGATTACCAAACGCCGGAATGTCGAAAAACAACAGTACAAAGCACAAAGAAACAACAATTGTGCTTACTCTCCTACATCGTTCAGCTCGAAAATTTCAAACCAAACTAGCAAGTCATTCTGGGAGATCAAATTTCCCCTACAAAGGAAAAGCGAATTCAAGTAGGCAGGTGTCTTTCCACGTGAATTCTAGAAAAAAATGGGTAAAAGTCTTTTTTTTTTCAATGAAATTGCATTTTTAGCGGCACTCCTCCACGGATGAAACCGCAGTGGCCTTATTTTCAAATAACTTGCATATGTAATTTTTCCTGTTTAGATTATTTGCTGACAATTTCTCCACATCTACGAGTAATAAAGTCTAACGTGTACAGCATTAAACTATCTGTATTTATGGAATTGCTCTAAGTCGCGGATTAGACAATTTAGCAAACATTTTACTGTGACAATCACTACAATCAAATCGATGTTGACCCACTCCTGAGTCTGTTTTGCCAGGTCACATTTGCGTGACGGGACGGGCGGTGATGTAAGTAGTGTTGCAGGCAAGCACTTCCGAATTGAGTAGTTGGGTCTTCTAGAAATTAAACGCAGCAAAATTAGTGTACGAGTTTGCCTTTTGCTCGCGCCAATCTAAATTCCTGACAGTTATGGGGTTAAGATTGACAGATTTTAAAAACAAATATGGCTGTTAAAAGCAAAAAATCCACTCTTTAAGAAAAACGGCCACAAATGTCGTCGTGTCTAATTCACCTCCGTGGCACAATAATACTATGCCTACATCTAGCAACTGATAATTCACCTCTTACTGGTATACGAACTTTAGTAGTAAAGTAACTGTCGCAAACAATGCATCAGCCTATATACCACATCTGATCAAAAAACTGCATTTATTGTGCCTTGCAACGGTATCCTCGAAGAATCGCTCAAACGACAAAATTATTCCGCTGTACAAAATTTACTTGGACTGTAGTTTACATGTTAACGCAAATCTCTTCCACATCTCTTATTTTGTTAAGGCTCAGTCACTACGCGGTCATACGTACACACGTGCTACAAACTCGTACTTAAAACCACAAAATGGACCCTCTGTCCCCCACACTTACTACTGCATAACCAAAATGAGTAGTTCGTTTAATTTTTAGACTGATTGTGCAAATGGCCACGTCCATTCACAACACTTGATGGAACACTTGAACCCACCCTGTAATCAAACTAGGAAATTTGCAAACATAATGCACGCAGCCATTGGCTCAGTGATTGGAGATATTCAACGTTTGTCACGTCATGAGGATGATGTTCCATTTTATCAAATCATCAGCTGTTTTTGTCATTTTTATCTTACACGACTGAGGTAACAGTTTAAAACTAAAGTAGTAAGATACGTTGTTCAAAATGCCTATCTTTTCAGTTATTTAAAAAAATGGTGAAGGACAGGTGTTTGCAAAAATACTGCCACTGCAACTTGGTCTTAATTCACTTGCTGAAATGTGACATTTTAAAAAGTGGTATTGAGTGTTTACTATTTGTTTCATTTCATCAAATCAGTTAGTGGTGGTGTCAGTGGATCGTGAGTTAATGGTTCTTAATTAAATAACTGAGTGGCATTAAGTGACGGTTAAGTCACCATCAATTTCCAGCCATGAGTTTCTAAAAGTGCTTTATCTGGTTCCAAATCTACCTGCATTCAGTAGACGTCTTGCATCATAATAGATACGCCTTTTAACGATGCTCTGCAACGTTTGCCTTATTTACGTGGAGCCAAATGTTTTTGCTTAAAGACACGAATGCGCGGAATTATCTTGTTGTAGCATGATGCAAATTGTTTGTTTGCTTCGCCGTTGTTGTGTGACGATCCATGAGGCTTTTTTTCAGGTTTTCACACACTCAAGTAGCCAAACAAATCACGAGGTCAGTGGCGTTAGTTGAACTTACTATGACCTCACAATCACAACTTCTAAGTAAATTTTGCTAAAAAAAGCACTTCTCAAAGGTGGGATTTTGAAATGCCCGAATTTTACTTTCCTCATATTTGTGATTTAACGATATAGTAAATCTTGCATAATGTCGTACACTATTTAAGACGTAGGAAAAATTTGCGAACCCCAAGTAGCGTGCCTTTAATAAATTCTGACTTTGTGTTTCATAACTAGTTTATTAAAGGGTACCTTGCATTTACTGTCATGACTATAACTTCGTGCTATACTTGAAGATGCTCGGCGTTTATTGCAGTCGCAAGATTATAACATCAAAATTTTTTTCAAAATTAATCAGCAGACAAGATAACCTTAAATTAGTCCTTATTGATCTCGTAGATGTTTTATTTTCTGTTTCTTAAGTGTTATTTTGCACAAACGTTCAACCTCATTCGCAGGCATTATTTGCACATAATATCGTCTTGTTACAGCCATACAACATTGGCTGCATTAGAACGCGAATTCACAAGTGGATGCACCTGTGTTTGTTCAATGTCTTTGTTTACTGATGCTTTTGGTACTTGGAAGAGCAAGTACACGATTACTTCGTAGAGCTTTACTGTGGTTTAACTTTGAATGAGTTTTCATTAACAATTTTATTGTCGACCTTCGGTTGATACCAATTTGAGTTCGTGAAATTCAATTTCTAACTTCATTTAGGAATGAAGGTATGATAGTTTCTGCAATAAATAGCCTGTTCGGGATTATTAACTAAGCCTAGACGCTTAGTAACATGGGTTTGACATGTCAAAAGTTCACTGCTTAATTTAAATCGTCCTTAATGATGGTATATGATTTGAGTGAGTCTCTAACTGAAATGTGCCCAATTTATTAACCAGCTAAGAGACAATGGTGTTACCTTTTAGTGCTCAAGTCGCTCACTTTCGGAAAGAAAGAGTTGATCTTTTAAAGCGTTGTGGAGTTGGGCATTTAACGCATATTTTGTGCTGTGAAGGTGGCAGCGGTTAACTTGTTCATTCAAAAATCTTCTTGTAAAACAAAACGACAAGAATTCTCATGTAATATTAACGAGGTAATGATTAGCTGAGAATGATTGCGTGCTAAAAATACCAACTGATTTCTAAAATAAATTATACACTGATTGAGCGCCCAGTGACGAAGTCTAGTAAATGATTTTGAAGACACCACCAACAATTTCGTCTAATTTCTTGAAACGGTATAATTGTGACAACATTCTTTTTTGAATAAACAGAATAAAGTGGGGCAAAGAGAACCGAATGCTTTGTAAGACAATAAGAAAACCATGTATGTGATGTTAAAACAATACTATATGAAAGCAAATTTCATTGTTACTTTTAACTCAACTTGTCCTGCAATTGGAGATCAACAACAAAGTGAAATTCTGACACAACACAAACGTTTCCCTACTAGAGGTTTTCTTCAAAACATTTTCACTTGAATTTTAGGAAAACGTGCGTCGTAAAGTCTATTTGCTAGTTGGAAATGTTGTTACCTGACTTTTTACATTGAGCTTGAGTAGGGAATTAGAGGTTGCATTTCTAACCACTGTGGAGGAATTCAAGTAAAGTTGTAGATGGCATTTTTCCGCAGCTTTATTCGCTTATTTTCTTCTGTGACTTTTACAGCCAACATCACACAAACGTCATTCAAAGCATGATCATGTAATGAGCTGGAGTTGCGTTGTTTTGTCCAGATGCTAATCCATTGGGGTTTCGCCGCGTGAGTTCGAATCTCACCTGCGTCGCGAATTGTTACGTTCTGCTCGTAGTCGAGGCCACACACTCCTTCAGATAACCGGTACCTCAGATCCCTTATCAGACGCCGGCAACTCCACTCTCTCATGCTAATGCAAGACAAGGCAGGGCCTCGTGTGGAGGGCTTTTAATGTCTCAGTGAAAGACTAGTGATCTGTCTGAATGCACCCACTCATATAAGTCCTGATGAATGAAGCGGATTGACACAGATGGAACTGTCAGTAGGGTGCCGTAGATGACTCATCCACTGAAGTGGCGTGATTAGGGGAATTGCGTACACAACGACGAAATCTTAGCCCGCGAAGAGCCGTCTCGGGGAATGCTGGGGCCCCACTAGATTTAATTTAAGCTAGAGAATTTCGGTAAGTAGGTTAGAACCTTTAATATTTTTTTTAACTTCCAAATTTTTATTAAAATTTTGCAATAAAGTTTCAGAATAGAAACGAACGCAGCCTTTTCTATTACACTATACGGTCATATTTTTTCAAAAATTTTATTCTTCGATAACTTTTATGTTCAAATTGCATGAGTACTTGAAGTCACTGCATAATTTTATCCGGCTAGACGGTTCCATTTTTGTAGCCAGGTGTGCAGTTAGACGTTTGGCTCATTCATTTAATAGGCAGTGCGCGGTGCCTTTGGGTGAGGTGGCATTACAGCTATGCGTGTACAACCTTACAAATTAAACTCGAATAAATGCCGGGAGAAAACTTACGTAGCACCGAACATAACTACTTGGGTGTTACAGTTCGACACCACGTGCAACAGTTGACGTAAAATATATTCGCAGTCAAAAGGTGTGCAGTATTTCTTTCAAAAATGAAGTGACACCACACTGTCAAGTTTCCTAGTTTGATCTTATTTTGTCTTCCCATCTGAAACGTATTTAAAGAGGTGCTTAAATAACGCCAACTTTTTCACTTTTCTGTATCTGCACCACCATGATGATTGTATATGCTTGTGAATTGTGAACCAACCCACAAAGATAATGTAGATTAACGGTAGGGTACACACACCCAACAGTAGACATATTTGATGAAAAATTTACAACTAAATTATAATAAGATGTGCTGGGTAATTAGGTGTGTTTCAATGCAACTGCACTGTCAAAATCTTTTCGCTAGGATGTATTTTAATGCCTCAACTGTCCTAGACAGTAACAAGTAATGCAGGTTGTGAAATTTGTTGTTGACGTATTCATTAACAATGCAACTACGTCACATTTTTATTTCCCTGCTGCAGATTTCTTACGTTTTGGCACGAGATGACTCGCAATTTGCAGTCTTATTCACCTCCAGATTTAGCAGGCTAGGTGGTGAGATTTCGAAATGGCAGTTGCAAGCACTTGTGAATTTTGTATGAACACCAAAATTGTTTCCCAATGGCTACGATGTGGTCTATTTAAGCAGTCTGTAATCGCATAATGAAGAGCTGTAGAGAGTTACCGATGGACCGAAGTTGGTATACCCAGCTACTTGTGTGGCAGATGCAAATTGTGGGACTGAGGCAGTTGAAGCAGTCTGTAGGTCCTTCTCGTAGACAATTGTACCAAGAAAAACTAAGCTTTAGCATAATTTTAGCTATAAATTATAGTCCGTCGCAGGGGGGCACGACATCTAGTGCATGTGATGAATGTGTAACAAAATGCCTTGGGAATAATGCTTCCATTTAACTTCAATTTTACATTTTCCAAATGAGGAAATTTAGTTCAACTGGTGTGTTTTAATAGACAACTAGTAAAATTAACAAAACAAAACGACAACTATGTGTTTTTTTTTAAAAGTTTAGTAAGTCAGTGGGCGTGCTAAAGCATCCCCAACAATAAGACACCGGCGGAAAATTAAGTTACAGCAACTGCTTGTAACAATAAAACACAATAATTACCATCTCACTCGTGAATATTTCTTGCTGTCTTCAAAGCCGTCCACTTTAGAGTTAGCAGATTACTAGTGTGCTGATGCCAAGATGTGACAAGAGCGTTAGCATACGTTGTAAAATGAAAGAGATTGAAGCGTAGCTAAAGTATTCTCTTGAAAGCTTAAGTAGAACACAGATGCAACAAGTAAGATAAATTCAGGTTAACTTATTTTTCTGGATTGGAAAACATGGCTGCACTGAATAAAACATAAAATCAGCAATTCTGTTGCCGGTGGCGGACCAAAATGTGGAATACTTAATGAAATCAACAAGAATGTGGTGTTAACTGGAGTCGAAACTGATATCAAAAAAAATTTTTTTACAAATTGCCCAACATCTAGAGGCAGCACTTTTTGAAGTACAACAATGGCTGAAAAAACACAGGTAAGGCATAGTGGAGGATGGCGGGTCAATCATTAAATTTTAACCAAGAACAGAAATCAGCGTGAAGCCATGCTTAGTGCTCCTGCGTATACATTTTAAACGAACTCCCTTTTTAAATGTATTTTTTCTTTATGATCCGCATGCACTATGACAAACGTCTTATCTGCGACACTGGATCATTAGTAAAAACTTTTCGTGTCAAAGCGATCAGAGTTTGAAAAAAATTTATGTACTTTTACGACATGAATTTCATGCAATTCCGTATTTGTCGAAAACGATTGTGCAACAAATTAATGGGTTGCACAAAATGCTTAAGGGTAAACAGTTTAAATTTAAGAAGTGAGATTTAGATATTTTCGAACATTAAGTCAAGAAAAAAACAGGAACCCAAACAATGATACATCAATGGAGAATTTGATTTGTGGATAAAACTACTCAACATTGAGGCCATCAAAACTGACCTAAGTAGACACATCGTCTAAAGACATCCTCAATTTAATGCGGTAGATTGAACCGTCCTAGAGATTAACAACAATCATCAACAACGTTATAAAATGCTAAATGATACTGGATGCAGTATGAATGAAAACGTTAATGAGTGAAAATAATTTGGAGTGAAGTGTTCTTCAAAATACCTGCACTGCTTTTAAAATCATTTGGACTCACGAGCCAGAAAGCATCGCCTGTTTACGTAGACGTTGCATTGCCAGGTCCCTTCGGGCATGACCAAAAACCTCAAGAGTAAGGGGTTTTCTCATCAAAAAATCCACAAAGGCACGAGTAACACTAACAGTAAACTAAAAATTAAAAAGAAAACCAAATTGAGAGCGCAAAAAGTGATCGTGTAATAACTCAATTTCTATGCTAATATGTTTAATTTGCCCCGTTAGAAATGAAATTAGCTCGTGGTGTTTTTCCCCTGACTACCAATATTACCCTGGGGAATAAGGTGGTTAGCTTTTGTCAACAGTTCCACCTGGTTTGTATAATATGCTCTTCAGAATTTGTCAAATTTTATCGCACCACTGATGCAGTCGTTTGGTTCATTTCAAGAATCTCAGCACCACAAAAGGCATATTTTGTGGATTTCCGACTTTATTCGAACACGTATCATGAGTCGCTCAGAATTCAAAGGCTACTGCAAACATTCGACATCTACTTTTCACGTTGCCATAATTTTTTAATCCGGGAATTCTTAGCATAATAATAACATTTGCTCAATTCACCCACCTTCTGAACTTGACAAAATTCCAGTTTTTTCGTGGTGTTCACATCGCGCATTGGTTCAGTCGAATAAATTTCATCTGGTTTGTTAGGGAACCTAAATTTTTACGTGTAATTAAATGAAATTAATACAAAACATCAGGCATTTGCGCATTTTGAACGACTATAAGTAGTAAATTAAAAAGCGCATTTAGTAAAAAGTATGAGTTCAATATTAAACCTGACACATGACAACGTCTTTACACTTGGACTAGATAAATACAAAATTTTATTGTCTCTTAATTAGGTGAGTGATTCGTGTGAAAGACTTTTTATGAGCGAAACGTTAAAGCAAAAGTAAATGCACTGAATTAGCATGATGATTAGGTCCGTTATTACAACAATAATGGCAAAAGTCACGTAACTGTGCAACATTCATTGTAGACATATACTATCAAAATTTGTGTCGCGTTACTGTCAGTCTAAGATTAAACACGCATCGGAATGCACAATTTCGGTGTTTCCTGATTGACACAGAGTACGCAAATTAGCGTAATTGTGGGGGGAGGGGTGGACGTGGATGGCCAGACACAGACTCAGACAGACCCATTTTTTCTAAGGATTGAATTAACCGCGGCGTCAGCAGCCACTGATGTACTGCCCCTCCCCCTGAATTGTCCCATCAACTGACGACGCCATAAAACGCCTTTACTGATTGAAATCGCTAACCTGAGATCATCGTCTACTAGACACACCGACAGAGAGGGCCTATCGATTTTAATTATCATAGCTACGTTCTAAGTGAAAGTGGCACGAGACAGGTGATGGTAACTTTGAGGGTTGCATTCACCGAAATTTCAAGCAAATTACAATTTTCGCGTGTCACCTTTTAATGCTAAAACCTCAAATGCAGTTTTGGTTTTGTTTGATTTAATTCCTTTGCAGCACTCTTACCATTAACTACTTCTTCTAACCCACTAAAAAATTTCACGTTATCACGTTGTGGGATGTAGTAACGACATAAACTGCTCGTTACTGGCAGTGTCTACAATGTATGTCACAACACAACCTTGATGCATCAAGTGTGTCCAACTGCCTCACATATTTAATGCTCTTTCCTTCCTCACTCATTTAAAAGCAGCCATTTTCACGCAGCGAAAAGTTTGCAGGGAAAAATGCGCATTTGCGTTTGGATGGCATAGTTTGGCTGAAAAAGCCAGCCCACTGGTTCTTTGGAGTTACCGCTAAACCCTACGGAGGGAAAAGTTGGGCCTTTTATAGACACGAAAAGGAAAGCACGAATGCACTAATTTGTTGCATGTGGGAGATTTTAGACATTCTTGTGGATAGCTTTGGAAAAGTGCTTTGGACTACTTCGTCGCGACCACAAGGCACTGGATTCGTGGACAAAAACACTCATCTTCTGAACGACTTGGTTTTAATCAAACGTAATTTCATGTAGATGCCTTGAAAATTGACACAGTCTTAGCTACCATTTCAACGGGCTCCTGGTGTGAGCTTTCGTGGCCAGAAAATGCATAGTTCTGGTGTCATGCTGACACACCAACATCGGCATTAGCTGGTGTAATTTAGTAAATTTATGTGTTAAATTAATGCCAGTTGAAACTGTGGATGATTGCAAAAGTGTACATTTTAAAGGGAATCTCGAAAATGCGACAAAGCGTTGTAGGAACTGCAAAACCAAAATAAAGATATTTTTCCTATAGTCTGGACTTGTTAGCTGACCAAGCGAATTCAGCAGCTAAGACACCTGTCAAAGCTTTGATTTTGACTCGCAAACGGCCGGTATGAGAAAAACATAACCAATTACTAGTTAACCCACACCGAAAATTCTCGGGAATGCAGTCACGATCTAAGTTCAACCAGCTTCTATTTCTACAATCTTTATGCCACTAAATATTGATTTTTTCTACATGTTTAATTAATAAGCCTATTTTTTTAGGAACGTGTTTCCACAAGATTTCCATGATTAGGCATTTCGTGATAACCCTTTTTGATAAGTTACAATTTATGCAAGCAACGGAACAAGGCCTTTTAAGATATCATAATGTTCAGAAAGAACTGCGGGGTTTTGCTTACCAAAATTGACAAAAAACATCGGAAAAGTGAGGTGGAATATCTTGAATCTCGAGTATAGTGATTGTCCACCTAAATTTACCACCAATGCGTAGATGTGATGGAAGGAATTCCTCACACAACCAAGGCAATTTGGCGTGCTCCTCTGTCAGCATGTCGGTTTCACCTAAAGTAAATTAAATTTGAACATCTAAACTACCTTTAGCTTCATGTAAAAATAACAGCATTGTGTTAGTAAATCTGGCTTGATTTAAGGTTAACGCGAAGCGCAGTAAGAAATTGAAAACAAAAATTAGACTTACTTAAATGTTGCAAGTATGAATAAACTTACTGGTCGTGCTATCAGCAGGAAAAAATTGTCGATCACGGAACTTCGGTGTCTTGCCATTACAGGTTTCTTTCGGTATCACCGTTGCTAGAGGGTCGGAAATCGGTGCGTAATCTACATTTCCAAATGCGAAATTGTCGGTGAAGTCATTGTCATTTGTCTAGAAAGGAAGGTGCTCGTCAAAATACTAAAATAAGGCTGCTGATTGCAGAGGCAGCAATTTTCATGGTCAAACCAATTAGATCGGCTCAGTTAAAATTCGACCGAATTTAAGGCACAGCATGTGTTGACATTTTTACGCATATGCCAATTATCAAAATAAACAAATTAGTAAGAAATGGTTGGTGGTCGTGCAGTACACCGTCACCTTATACCACCATTTGAACAGAGCAGAATTCGGGAATAGCTGTGTGAGAGTAGGTTACAAGTCACCCGGCTTTTTAAATAGTTGTATTTGCGCCTGATTTTAGTCGGCTGAATGAGACAGGGTCCTCGGTATGTAGTCTTAAACCACGCCGGAGACACTGCGTTGTTACTAGTCCGATTACGCCACCCTGATACGAGGGTAGATGAAGATGACGGAGAGGACGAGGCACGACCGTTTTACTAGATACCTCGACCAAACAATGAATGTGTGCGTTGCACAGTCGTGCGTGTGTAATACAATTCCGGTGACCTACTTAGTGTACAAATGACCGCATGGTCGGATGGACAAAGCGGTTATTGGAGGTAATTGACCAGGGGTGAATGAGCACGCGGTCTCGGATGGAGACATGTCTCTGAGACTGCGTCGACTAGGTTAATCGACGTGAATCCACATAAGACTCTCTCATCCTGCTCAACATGGCCTCGACTTCAGAGCCTCGTCTCACTGACTCTCAACCAACTCTTCGGAAACAGGGAAGAAATAAAACGGTGTGTCGACAGCATCAACTCCACAATATCCGTGAACAGTGACCACTCATCTTCCAACATGCACCACAAATCAAGTTATGTTGCTGATCACCTTTTAAGTAGCTTGTGCAAAGAAAGATTTTGTCACATCCTCTCATTCAGGGAGAGATTTGTAGTAACGCTAGTTAATTCACGCCCGCAAAGCATAGTTAGCCACCATATTTATTCATTTCTTCCGACCACCTGCTGAGCAAACCAACCCCGCTCATGTAGTTCAACAAATGGCTTCCCGTTGTGAACCACCCACATGCTTGCATGTAGAATTAAACTGTTTACACAGGAATCGACACGGCCGAACACACCCAAATTCAGCTGTCCAATGGACTGTTGAGATCACGTCGACTGGGGTCACCTTATTCTCCCCTAGGTACTTGATGGCATTGTGAATCGTCAATCTGATCATGCAAGCGTCCGACACAGGGTCCCTCTTTTTTGCAGCGTGTCGCCAGCCGCGCGGATCCTCAACTCCCCCCTCATTCACACGGATATTTATCTTGGAGTATCCTCACACCTAGGTCTCGATGTTAGCGCATCAATGACTCACACATCCGAGGTATGAATACACATGCGCAAACGCCCCACACGACTCAACGACACCGAATTCGTTTTGTTTATGTCCTCTCCGGTCTTTTGCTTCATCGCGGGCCAGGGTTAATTCCGTGGCCCCGGCGTGGTTCAAGACCACATTCTGGGGCACACAGCAATGTCAGGCCAAGCCGCTATAGTAGAAACAAATTCAGTTGCTTTGGTGTGGGTGTGAGACCCACATAATTTAATACCCTAAAACCTCATTACAAACTTAATGTGCTTGTCCTTTTTCGATTTATTGTCTTAAAACTCACTAAAAAGTAGACGTCAATGTCAATTCGTGGCTCTTAAACTGATAACGCGGCAGTGTAACTACTGAATTTCCTGATCCGTTCAGTGGAAATTGGTCTCAACAAAAATCTTATGTTCTAGATCTATCATGAACTCGAAGCGAATGCAGTCCGCGAACCTCTGAGCTAAAGTACTCGTCGTCGGCGAAGTGCAGGTTCGAATGCCCCTCGCGTTGACCTCCCTGCGAGGCAGGCCCGAAGAGGGGTGAGGGACACTTGAGGGGGGCGGGGGAGCGTGGCGACGGTGACTCGCCGCTAGACTCCACGCGGACACGGACGAAGCCCACACGGTCTCCGTCGCGGTCGATAAGCTGCAGTTCCTGCTCGTGAGCCACGTCGAAGTAGAGGTTAGTCAAGTAAACGAAGCATCTGAAAGAACACACGCCTTACATTAAGCCATTCTACATCAACGACGCCAGCTTTGAAAATTATGTTTCAAATGCCCTGGTGCTGTTTCTGGCCCATATTGATAAATATCGCAGCATCCTTAATTAAGCACTCTCCTAAAGACCGATGTTCAAGGAATACCAAATGGGTTGGCGAATACACAAATTCAGACTGATATTCTTCGAAAATGTTCTAAAGTATGTTTGAAATATTGCCACTAGTTATAAAACAGAGAATATTTTTCGTGAAATTTGTATAATTGCTACATGTGACACCCAGACTATAACAGGAGATATAACGTTGGCATAACACAAGGTAAAACATTTGTGATACAAAATGGACATTACTCGTGCAACCAACTTCATACATCAATGACAATTACACACTAACCTTCCGATGGCCTGGAACCACGACAATCGATCGCAAAATGGGTCGTTTGTGTCTGAATATTCCTCTTCTTCCCTATAATCAATTTCTCTGTCGGATTCCATGCGTGTCTGATAGTCCATTTCAGCCACTTCAGATGTCGATGACTCGGAGGACTCCGGTAGTATACTTCTCTTTAAAGAACACTGTGCGGAGGCGGGTGGATGCGCAGCGAGGTTTGAGAAGTCCCCCTCTACCCGAAAATAATGCCTCATTTCTAAAAGGCGTTCTCTAGAAAATACCAATCATCATGATACCCAGAGCGCGTATGACATATTTCATAATCTACTTACTTAAAGCCAGAAGGTAGTACAGTGAAAGTCAAAAAAGTAGTCGCATTGGAAGTGCTTGTTTTGGCTAGAAATCACGTCTCCATGCAATCCGCTGACTGACATTCCTTTTTTTTTATAAAGACGAGATGCTCACCTGAGCTAATCAGGCGCCTGCTCTTACCTAAAGGTTTCGAGTGTCCATTTGTAGCTGATGCCACTGGCTGTGTTGACGGCCTCAATGGCCACTATGGTCTCGTCGTCCAGTTTGTTTGAGGAATTCCGCATGTCGCCCACCATTTTTGCAATGTCTTTACTGACTGGTGTGTAGGATGTGTTCGTCAGCATTATAAACTGATACTGCATCTACAGAAGCAAGACAATTTTGCAAATTTTGGAATCACGCAAGTAATGCAGTGATCGCTGCCAAATGCAGTCTACAACCTGACAGATCAACGGTTTCCGACGATGATCTCTTAGCAAATTCAGGTTGGATATAATCGCTATCACAAGCACATTAATTTGTGGTCTGCCAAATCGTTTAAATGAGGCTGAAGTTTACTTTCTGACAATGTTTACATGATCTAGCTTTGGTATTTCAACGTTAACGTTCTGTGATTGCTTAAATTTGACCCACAACCGTTACCTATCGCAACTGTTTCCAGTAGTATCGAGATCCCAATAATGCAATACTTTACTGTCATGCCAAAACCTCACCTTTTTTCCTAACTCCACGCTCATAACGTTTGCTTCCTTTAGAAAAACTGCATTATCCCACAGAATATCCTAAAGTAAAGCAAAGGCAACAGAAGATATGAAGCGAAATATCACAAATATTTGCTATTCTGAATGAATACATTCGAGAATGCCCCATATCTCGTGGGATCCTACATTTCCCTACTTCATAATTGAGCGGCATTTGACTATAATGCACGCTTCCTTTGAATTGCGGCTTGCAATTAAAGCCAATCAACGACAGGGCACCTAGTGTAGCACATCTGTTTTACATTCTTGCAAACTAGTCAACAGAATAAACTACTTTTGGGTGCTCCACAAAATTTAATCAAACCAAGGTGAAATCAGACCCGACTTGTGGTAATACTGATAGTTAAATTCGCGGCTAATACTGTTGCTTCAAGTTCAAAAAGTCAAATCACTTTTGTCGAGTTTCTTACTCTTCTAGAAGTTAATCGGCATCGTTGCCAGCGTCGAAATGCCCAGCGTGCTAGGTGGTGCTCCCTGGCACTCCACACTGAATCCACTGAAATTGTGAGGATACAATCAACACTAAATGCACAGTCCACTGTAACTCTACAAATCAAAATGCTGAAACACTCACCCTAAATTGCTGTCCAAGCAATTACTTACATCGAGGACTCATCGTAAAACACCATGCATGTAAAATATATGGGACAGCCTAAGTTTCGTTCTGTCTACTCGGAAAACAGGGTTTATTGTGGGCCAATTTTGAAACCGCAGGAGGCGGTAAGTGAGCTACTACTGACACCTCATCAATCAAAAATATTAAACATTTTTGAAAAGTTAGTTGCCAGCCCCGCTTTCGTCTCCCTTTAGTTATTGCGGTTCAGTCACCTTCCCTTAGTAATGCAATTGCCAAAGTGCTGACAACACCTCCCATAAGATGCTGTTTGCAAAACAAACTATGGTTATGTGCACGTTTTATACTGTTCTGGTTCGTGTTCATTCACACACCCTAGTCTGGTTGCTTCATCGTCCGACACCGGGTTCCCCTTTTCGCGGCAGCCTCAATTCCTCCCTCATTCGCCCGAATATTTATCTTGGATTATCCTTACACCGAGGTCTCGATGTTATCGTATGTATGACTCACACATCCGAGGTATAAATGCATAGGTGTACACCCCACACATGACGACGACTTCGTCAAGTTCTCGAATAAACGATTGACTCCCTGTCCTTCCGCAGACTTCATTCTTGTTGGGTAGTTAGTGCTATATGGCGTCGCAACAATACAATCCTTGGGTTGGGGTGATTCAACTAGAGAAATGAGCAACTCTAGCTAATTGAGGCAATAAATACGAGTGCACATTTACTGGGAGTGGCCATCGGTGCTGATTTTCAACTGCGTTATCCATCAGTGTACGCAGACTGCGGATATGAAGTGATGTTCTTTACTATACCTAGGTTCCGCTTAATCAGATTTCGTGTATGTCCATTATTTGAGTGGCACTAACTGTTACGCATATATTAGATTTGAATTAAAAAGTTCAAACAAGTAATCAAAGCAGTCAATTGAATGCTTTCAATCAGGCAAATGGAGATGACACTAAGCAAGGTATCGTCTACTACTTATTGAACGTTGTCTTCATGGCTTTTTGATAAAATGGCTCGTTTACCTTCAAGAGCAAGGTACTACGAATCCTACCTTCTTCATCGGAGACTGAGTCTTCGTGGACCATGGAACTCATCAGTGATTGTTGTTCGACTTTTTCCAAAAGAACTTGAATTTGGCCTTCATATTCCTACAAATGCATATCCACATTATTATGCTAGGATTAAAATACACACGTTCCGATTTGATTGTTTTTAAGAACACTTAGCAGCTCAAATATCTGGGGAAGGAAAGCGAGGAAGCTGTCGTGGTTATTCTAAGCATTGGCAGACATAGAAATTTTCCAGAAACCAAGAGATTCAATTAATCCCGGGTTTCTGGAAAACGTTTTCTTCTATTGTTGTTGAAGACAGAAACGGTTTGTACCGGAGTTGTATGTTTCAAATCCACTTACTAACTTACACACCGCTGAGGTAATTATTTAGGTAAGTAAATCTGGTTCACCACCTCATAGAAATTAGTAACCCCTCAACAGACACAGATACTTAGTTATTTTTCAGTATTTTTTTAAAATTAAGAATGTTTTAAACAAAAATAGAGTGGTGAAATAGCCTGAAGAATCGTCGTAAAGTGTTTCTCTTCAGTTTTTTCGCTTTTACCTCAACCTTAAATCAAATCTGATTAATTGTCACCCAGGTCAACACCTGACCTTTCTCTGTTCGTCAAATCGTCGATCACTCTCCTCCCTCTCACGTCGATACTGTTCCTCCATTTCCAGAAGACGCTCAGCCATTTCCTCGCGCAAGTCCACGCCCTGCTTGTCGAGAAGTTCGCAGATTGCGTACGTCCAGTCCATGGTTTCGCCCACACTCACTTTGGGAAGTAAAAAAACAGTGATTTGCAAAAATTCTTCGGCCAACAGGTGTGGTGATCTATAAGATTAATTTGAATCGATAACAGAAGCTAAAAGAAAGAGGACTGACGAGGATTTAACTGTGGTGGTGGAGACCAATGGAAATGTTCGTCTTCAGCAAAGGAGAATGGTCCTTGCATAAAGTTTGGACCGTGGAAGTTCATGCTGTAGCTGCAGACTGTAAACTTCGACATTCCAAAATTAAACTACTACTTATCACTGAAAATAAGTAACATTTCTAAGGCCCTTTTTTAAGTTACTCCATCCGTCATCTTCGAAGACCGTCGATTTGACAATTGATTGGAAGAGCACTGCAAAATCTTGACTGCGGTAGACTACAGGCCAGACTAACTGGCATTGTGTACAAATTGGTGTTTTTATAACAAAAGCATGCGATATGCTGCGATCATTCAACTGCATTTCAAATAAAAGGTCCAATTCACTTGGTACATTGCCTACGCGTCTCCCCCCGCATTCGACTCGTATTTTGGTGAATGGGTATTACCCAGCCCCGATAATCTGCATTGAACCTTCGTCAAATGGGCGTGAGTGAAGCTTATTCATGAGTTGATCGAATGTCATCGATTATCGATTACAATTGACGCTCGATATTCACTCACGCTCTTTGCTATAAAAGGACTTGGGTGGTCAAATATAAGTAAATCGTTGTAATTGTTGTCATCTGTTTGACCTTTCTTCACCGCCTGCTACGGACAGTCAACTAGGAGGATTGTAAGATGATAACGAAGCCGCTTCAAGTGTACCAGCAAGATAGAAATGAGAGACTGTGCCTTCACCCTTGCCAGATAAAACCATTTCTCCAACTGAAACATCCTTGAAATTAGTAGAAATGCCATTACAGTCTGGAATAATTTGTTTAAACGTCCATAGCTTAGGAAGGGCATGTTCTTCGCCTGCGTTCCTTTAACTTCACAGGAAGAGGTTAGCACACACTCTAAAGATTGAACCAGAGTTTGTGAAGCAATCGCCGGCAACTATCGTCACTTCTAACAGGCGTTGGCTAATTATAAAGACTTACTCGTCATTTCATCGTTGCCAACCGACTTCCGATCGCGGCCTAAAAAAGATAATGTTGGGCTTCCTGATTTACTTGCATAGCAAGTGCGCCAAACTCATTTACCAGATTCGTTTAGATGTGATGCCAACCATCATTTAAACCAACTGACATAAAAAAACGTGTTTTGTTGCAAAAAATTGGCGAGATTTTTTGGCAAACAAAACTTTGGCCAGCACAAGAGAGGCCAGAATCACACCACTGCAATACCATAGAACAGCTGGAAACAACTACTTAAGTTGCTTGAAATAAAATGCAAATTTAACTTCATGTTTAAATTATTGAAACCCCCTTTTTAATTTTTAATATCACGGCATACAACTTCTCCTATGCAGTAGCAGGAATTGCGATAAAAATCTGTGAGCCTTTGAGTGGGAATGAACAGAAGGCAGTAGCGGCGAACAGTTAAAACTCAGTTGCCTACGTGGTAGGCATATTTTTGGCCATGTAAAATTTTGTTTCACAGATACTAAATCAGCAATCACCCTCAGTCTTCATTGCATGAAATAGCCCTGAGCTTATCAGATTGACTGATTAAGACACAAAATAGAATTCTCATTTTGAATCCACGCGGAATTAGGCTGTGTGAGATAAAACCTTGATGATCTTCTTATCGAACCAGTGATAGTCTTTCCATTTGGTCTTTCTGAGCGCTCATTACTAAAGCCCTGAACAAGCCACTCGTCCAAAAATCGTGCAATGTAGCAGCGGTGTTACGGTGCACGCGGAATAACTGTTGACTGAGCATCCGACAGGACAAATCTGTGTCCAGTGATGAGTGCCTACCAGTTCTCTGTTGTTTGCATGAAATTACATGGCAGAAACTGAATTCCTCATTGCTTATTTGGCAATCGAGTGTCGCTCTATGTGTTAGGGAAGCTTCAGCTTCTTACTCGATGTAGATCCAGATTTCTGTTCTTCTTGAAACTGACTGGATGGCCATATTTGGCCAAAGTCCGTCAGCATAGCACTCACTTACCACCCATCCTGATTTGCTTTCTGATGGTGATGTGCAAAAGTTATGCGGGATATCAGATCTTCCTCGATGTTAAAATGAATTTTTATGAGACCGACAGAACCAAAATCCAGAAGAAATTATTAAAAAAAAACGCCTAGCCATGTCACTATAGTTGTAACACTTCCACGAGAAATGACCTCGCATAGACGATATTGGTCATAGTTGCGACAATCGCGAAGTTGCTCCATCGAAGAATACTAAGGAGAGAAAGAGTACACTTACGTGCCAAGGGATTATTGAATCGAAAGACGTGATTTTTTCCAAGAATCACTCGATCACCTGATTGGAGTTCTGTTGGGTTCTTAATCAGGCTCCCATTAATGTAGCATTCAGCGTCCTGGATTGGTTCGATTGTCACCAAGCCTACAAAAAGGTTTCAGGAACTGTGGTCATTGAATAAAAATTTTTCTGCTTACTTGCTATCAATACATGCAAAAATGCCTACATTATGAGCTCTACCAGGAATCACAAGGTATGTCCTTGCTTCTAATGTGGGTAATTAATTTCCGTGAGTTTCTTCTTATTTTGAGTCTTTCCCAAGGTCCCACACGTGACCACCTAACGTTATTTATAGGTAATGATTACCTCCAGAATTCGTCATATGACCGAAGGCAATATTATATGATTTACATCAGTCAGACCAATGTGTTCTTTAGAAAGCGGTTGAAATATTTAAGTGTACATTCAAGTTTTAAATGATCTGGACTTTGGCCGTTTTATAGACTGTCAAAAAAAGCTTAGAACTAAATCATAAGTGTACGGGGCTCAATCAGTCACGATTTTAACTCTTTTTTTCTAGTTCAAACACAAAAACCTACTCTAAACGTACTATTTTCCAGCAAGAAATTGCAGTGCTGCGGTCTGATGAAGCTCCCCAAAAGGCCAATGTCCAGGTCCCTGCCTTCTTCCAAGTGACCTAGTCTGGGCAGTGGAGAGGCACACGTTTAAGAAGGAATGATCTGTGCTGACATGTCAACAGGGTGATCGGAGAAACATGGCTAGTAAAACCTCTTCGGGCTGTTTGTAACAAAGATTGCTTGAAGATATGAAAACTGATTAAGATATTTACTTGGATTTAATTTAACTCTAGCCCTCAACGCAGTGCCTGTGAAACTTTGACTCCCTTCCCTTCTCCTCAAGAGTAGTGCTTTACTACATTCATTGGTTGTGCTACAACCTGAGTTAAGACGTGACGCGTTCCTGCAATTATGCTTGACGTAGCCTAGAATCAAGTGCATGGTCAAACAACTTTGTAACATTTCTTGGCCAATTCCTCAGTAACGGACCTACCCAGGAGAAAACACAAAGTGAATGCTAATAAAGCAGAGAAGGAACCAGTTGTAAGCTTACCGAGTTCTGCCTTGTTTTAAGTAGTATATCAGGCACTCAGACATGGTTGGGTCTTCGTTCAGATTTACGAGATTTGGGGTCTGCAAAATAGGACTTATGCAGGCAAAAAGGACCCACAACAATTTATTCATTGGCATCTGTTAAGGATTTGCAAGCGTTTATCATTGCCGTGACGAACACAAGTGCATTTTGTTGCTCCCTGCAATTAGTGGGTTAAGCGATTAACTGCTGTCAAAATAGGGGAATAATTAACCAAAAACATGTATGCTTTCATAGATATGTTAGTGTAGTAAGTCAGTCAAAGGCAACAAAGCAGTTTTACTGTGTTGAGGAGCATCTGCTAAATTGGTGCAGCATTTGCCAGGTAAAAAGATTTTAAACAATTTCAAAAAGTTCAGGTTGCTTTGTAGGAGAACACAGCCAGTATTTTTTTAAACCCTAATAAGGTATGCTATCAAAAAAGCAACGTAATTGGCAGATCACGTCGTTTCAAAGTTAAGAGATGCATCGATCACAGTTTCTATAGAAAACAGATCGCATTGCCAGTGAAAAACATTGCTAATCTCAGTTACTGCAGTCATTAAGCCTAATTTTGTCCATTCCACACGCATTTACCATGTTCAAGATCTCGTGTGTGTTGAAAGCATCTACTTTCGCCTAATCTGAGATGATACTAAGAGTGAAGTATTTCTAAGAAAGGCTTTCGATGCCTTGTACATTAATGTTGGGGTCTGAGCAGTCCCATCAGAGAAAGCATTGCGTGTTTTGTTAACCCTGCAATGACAATTTTCCACTTCAAAGAAATTTGTTACCATGCTATCGCATGTTAAGTGTCAAGGTATCCTGGTTAACTGCTGTGGCCAATTTACTTCTGCACATTACACCCAACAGTACACAAATACCATTACCGAGCTGTTAAATGGATACAAAATGGCGAAAGTTTTTCATGTCACAAGGAATCGGTGACCCCAACAGAGGTCAGAGAATTGCTTTAAACCTCACTATATCGCGTTAATTTTACGAGCACACTACTTTTTTGCACTCAATCGACCACATGCTCCTTGTCTTAGCATCTTCATCGCTCCCCACTTTTGATTCGGATCACCAGTAGATATTGCCCCCCTAGTTCAAATCCGCGGCAAACGGTCGCTGCGTGTGATTTTAGCAATGCATATTGAGCTGTCTGGTAAATGCTTGAGCTTCTCGGTTGTAGTCTTCTTCCATCTCCTTTGTTGCGAATCGTGTTTATTCAACATCTTAATCTGATCGCTTAGCCTCCGATGCAACTCTCCCCTTCTCGCAGCATGGCGACAGCAGCGCAAATTCTCATCTACCCCTCCATTTATACGCATGTGTATCTTGGATTAACCTCACACCTAGGTCTCGATGTTGGTGCATGTATGACTCACACATCCGATCTATAAATACGCACGTGCAAACCCCACACTCGACACAACGACACCAGTTTTGTCCACGTCCTCTCCGGTCTTTTCCCTCATCGCGGGCATCCGGCAAGCGTAATCGGGCCAGAGGTAATTCCATGGCCACGGCGTGGTTCAGGACCACATGCTGGAGCCCACAACACCTTCATTGGTGATTTAACAGCCCACTGGATCAAACTGTTAGATAATTAATTTTTATAGGAAAGGATAAAATTATGAACATGCATCATAGATCTAGACGATATCAAACTACCTAAGGTACGCTTATAGTTTGGCCGGTGCTGGACAAATGGAATATTTCTAAACATTAAAAGTATAGCAAGATGCGTCATCGCAGGAGATCAAAAGCGCTAAACAAAACTAAGATAGCAATCATTTGGCTTGCCTTGGGCGCAAAGACACCGGTTAATGCCCCATCCGCACGAAGGGCAATGCCCATTGCTCGCAGTTCCTGTTCTCTAAAGAACATTAAAATTCAGTTAAAATTAAAAAAAACTGTTGAAAATTTTCAAGCTTAACTAAATTCTTGAAGTGTGAAAATACCAACAGATTTTAGGTTAGTCAATTCTTCAGACGGAATATTAGTTAACAGCTATGTAGGTACGTCAACAGTTAGTTCATCCGTTACTCTTGTCTAAAATCACATGATTCACAACCGGATGTTCAATACCTATAATTAGTGCTGAATGTTAGCTTTTAAGCCGCATGATCTGACAGCCTAATCACCGGGCTGATTACGTTTCGTACTCTAGTTAATTTTACTTGCACTCTGAAAAATATCGAGAGGTCTAAAGGTCATCGTTTTACCAAATCAATGCTTCAAGAATTTGGCAAAAGATTTTCCGCGATGTTTACGGTTTGGTTTGGTCCTGTTTTATTTGTGCGGCCAAAAAGCAGTCCGCTATCTGTTGTTTGGTTGAAATAACTGTCATGTTTACATGAAGATTTAACTTATTGAATACGAGAAACGCCTTGAACTTTGGCCAGGGTACTTTAAAGCACGGTTCACTAACCGCTGTATCCGAAGAGCCTCTGTTTTCTTCAGTTTCGTCTCAAGAGTCTCGTTTAATTCTGCCAACAACTTTTCTGACGCGCGCAGTTCCTCAGTTCTGGCCTCATACTGTTTCAGTTCGAAACTCGTCTCCAGGTCCGAGGGTAATTCCTTGGCCTCTAAAATGTTGACAGCAGCAATGAAGGAAGCTCATAGGCGCTTTTTTCACAGCAGTACAGCCCACTAGTTCAATGTGAGTGGGGTACATTTGCTAAGTGCATTAAGAGGCCTTATTCTGTAATCGATATTCGGTGACATTCGATCAACTCGTGAATGAAATTTCACTACAGACACCTACTCTAAGTTGTATTTGGGAAATCAGCTTCTATTTGTACTAACGATCAGCAAGTGGCATTTGAAATCACCTTTAACAGCCCAGTGCTTCCCAAACACTGCCGCATAGAGCGATACCCTTTCACGCCAAGTTAAACCAGTGATATTTTACATAACGTTACTCATTCATTCCATGCAAAACTGCCTTTCGTTATTGCAAAAACTTTTCGTCACTTATCCAACCAAGGGATCGCACTAAAGATGTGTTATGTCAGGAAGAAACTAAAGTTATATTTTGCTTAATTTTTCTCGATTTTCCAAAATTCTGCTCTAGTCTTGCAACACTGGCAATCTTCAGGCATTTAAATTAAATCACTCATAAGGGATATTGAATATCTAGATCGGAAATACCTCTGCAAGGTTTAACGAAACTGCAAATTAAGTTAAAAAATCAACGTTGAACGTCTCAGCGTTTTTCACGTGAATAGAATTGGCAGTCAAGAATTTAAATCTAGCATTGCCATACACACATTTAATAGCCTTAACTTTGATTAAACAGAAAAAATGTCTAAATCAAGAGGCTTAAATGAGTGCAAAATTAAATTTACACATGCACTACTGGGGCTTCATTTAGTCTTGATTCCTAGTGCATTGACATGTGGTGATAGCAATCACAAGTTCATTTATATATTTAGTAACTAGTCACCATCATCACCATTAATAATGAGCAGCTCATTAAATGTAGAAGTTTGGACTTTTAGGCAGTGAGTTAACACAGCCATGTAATCATTTCGATGGCTCTCTAATGCCAGCGCCAGAGCAGTAATTTCGGACAGGAGGCCAATGCGGTTTTGGGGTGGTCCCAAACTGCAAGGATTTGACGCAATGCGCCAATCAGTGTTTGATGCACAGTGCTGATTACAGATGGTCAACTCACACCTAGCTCACCTGCATGCGATGTGTCACTGAAATAAAAAACAAAATTCCACCTTTCCGGTACTTGCTCCATCTTTGTACTTTCAAGTCACATTCATTTTATTTTGGCGTGGGTCTGTCAGGTGTCTTCTTCTCTAATCCTTCACCACTACATCTGAACAGTTTATGCAAACAAACAGGAGAGCTTTAAGTACATTTACGCAAACGGTTCCACTGGTCAAAGAGATGATTTGCTGATAATTGAGAAATGCACCAGATGTCGAACTGTCAAACATAATGAATGAAAGGCACTATACTTCCCGTTCCCATGGAGAACCTTACCATTAGTTGGGACACCCTGCTCTAATCGAAGAAGCCTTCGAAGGTGTTCAACCTCGAGCTTCAGTTCGCGAATAATTCGCGTATTCGGATCTTCGTTGATGACCGCTTTGCAGACTATCTGCTTCGCTCTGTCTGCATATCGAAGAGTAGAGAGGGTCTCCTCGTAGTTCACGTCCGCTGGAGAGATCGTGGCTAGCATCATTGTCCGGGAATTGCCACCTACAACGAAGATAATTTTGAAGAAACTGATCTGACGTCATCGATCTGTCCTAACATTTTCTTTAGTCTTATAAGGGAAGGCGTCTCAATTAAACTGTTTCAGGTAAGTTGCTTTTGAATAGAGTATAGTATAAAATGCTATTACTTTTGAAAGAAAACGATAATTATTTCCATTTTTGTCCTTTAGTCTACATTTGATCTTCTTGAAATGTTTACAAACATCCTTAAAATGCTTAAGTTCTTATCATGTGAGCATCACTTGAAATGCCACAACTTGGGATTCCATCTTTCCCGTTCGGCAAAACAGACACCTGGGAAGTCGAAACCGGGAAAAACTCGACTTCGTTAAAAGCATCACACAGATTCAGCAGCGTAGAAGTCTGTGCAAGGGATTTTTATTAAACTGTGATCCAGTGCGATCAGCGCCTACAAAAACCATAATTAGGGAATAAGACTATTCATGCTTTGGGTTTCGTGATGTTAGCACAGAACACCTTTTTCTGAAACGCCTTAAAATTGCAATCAGGGGGAGTGACGATCATTTTAGGCTACAAATAGCCTCAAGCAAACTTACCGAGATTTTCCCGAAGTAGCCAAGTGAGGACTGAATCGCGGTAGGGTATAAAATCATTCTTCCTTTTCTTTTTCGATGTCTAAAATACCAAAAACAAACATTTTTCTGTAAAAAAAAACCAACACACTTGAACTCCTTGACTTAGTCAGTCCTTAACTTAGATTTGAAAAAGTTGCATTGGTTGACTACAGACCGGAAGTCAAATTCAGCGGTCTTTTTGTGCCAGGACAAGAACTCGGAGTATTTCGCTTAATGACAACCCGATGTGAACGCAACCAGCATAGAATTTTTAGTATCGGATTTGATTGATTACAGTATGTGTGTATCTTTAAGACTATTCTTCTAGACTTATTTTTTTTGTGTTCTGCCTGAATAATTTGGTTCCATAATTTAGGCTCACGCACATCACTCTTAGCCAAAATCCAGAAAAATAGGCAAATGTGTTGCTTAACTAGTCTACTAAACTGGAGCATAAACGACACTGGAAATACTACCTTTTAATTGTGTGTGTGTGTGCACATTTTGTAGTTCTTGTTAACTTTTCATTTGATGATAGGTTCAAAGAGATTTAAGATGCGGAGCGGCAAAACGGGCCTGTCTCATTACTTAAAAGCTAATTACGGAGACACTCCTAGAAGAAGGGTTTCGGAGAGCAAAGGAGGAACACATTTTGTGGGTTAAAAGCTCATGCATTGAACATCACTAAACAGCTGAAAAAAACCTTGACAACGTAAGCATGACGGCAACAGAACAAGTAAGCTCCACGCCTTTGTCTTTTGCCTAATTTTTGCCTAACGTGAGCTCGCGGTTTCTCAGTGACTGGTTTTAATGGAGTATGTACCCAGATTTTTTTAATGTAAACTTAGTCCATCAAGTCCCGGATTAAAGATGTTCTCATTTTTTTTAAGAACTGCCTGTAATCAAAGGCTAAGCCACTCCTTGTGTGTGGTGAGTGCACCAACTATTTGATCTTGATTGTAACTGTAAATTTGAGCGTGCTATCTCCCCACTCAAAAGTGGGTAGACCACGGCGAGCAAGTGTTTTTTAAAGTGCTCTCCTTTATAATTGCGCACACGCCTACGCAGAATCTGCACTGCGAATTTGAGGTGCTGTCGCATTGGGAACAATCGTTTCAGGTGCAGGCCTGCGAAGAAGTAAAGTTAATTTTTATAACCTTATCGATGGTAGGATTTCGCTTTGTTGTGTAACAAAACACGCAGTAAATCCAAAGCTGTCGATATGTAGAGAAAACACGTTGATGAGAAACCGTCAACCCAATTATTTGCCCAAAGTAAAACAGCCTCACTCGAACCACAGTATTGGTGGAAATCTATCTGTGACATAAAACACAACTACAATAAAAGTTTATAATTGAGATAACGCCGAACATTATGAAATCAAAATGGCATCCGACAAACATTTTCAGTATTAAAACACCCCATGCAGCCTAAATCTCAAGAGAGGTTTCAAGAATTCACCAAAATACACATTTACTTGACTGTAATTGCTAATTTTTGGACGTACCTTGCATTACATTTGTGTGTTGAGTGTGTAGAAGACAACATGACAATCAGATTTAGGTAATTTGCGTGTACTTAACGATTGATTTGATAATTGTTAATTAAAACCTGACCAGGAACCACTGAAAATGAAACTCAGTCCAGTTTTTTATCTCATTGAGCAAATAAGGCTGTATTTTGAATTAGCGAGACAACACTTACGGCCAATTCGGCGAGGCAGGCGATGACCTTACCGAGGGTGGTGAGCGATCGGTTGATGTTGGCGCCCTCTTTCAGCCGCATGCCGGTGGCCCCCGTGGCGTCCGCGCGCTCACTTCCCGCCAAATCGACCAAACTGATTTTGCTCACCTTTACGTCAATAATTGTTTTAATCAATACAAAATTGCGCATGTTTTGAAACAATCTTCTTCAGATCAACACATCATCACTATCTAGGCGCTAATTAAATCATGACGCACATTTTCAACTTAAAAACAAAGGCAAAAATAATTATAAAGTTGACTATTGAACCCAAATGATAATCATTTTGTGATAATTAGGCATTTATGAAAGCTACTTAGTAGCCACAGCAGTTCCAAGTGTGCAAACCTATTTGGTTTTATTTACAATTACCACGAGCTTTATTGTAGTTTTTTTGGGGGGGGTCTTCTTTCAAACCTATCACTTTCCCGGATGTTTTAGTTGCATTTAACTAGAAAACCTGCATCATTTATGATGAGAAGAAAGGAAAATAACACCCTAGCTGATAAATCATTTCGGATTCGGCCGGGGTTGAATGGACTCGCCTTTTCCGCGATGAGTTGAGTGTGGACATCAACTTCCCGCTGCGTTACGAGGAGCGTGAGGACGGCGTGGGATCGGCTGCTGGTCTCATTCATATTTGTCGATGCCACAGTTCTAAAACCAAGAACATCCACCTTAATTTAATTTTTAATGTAGAACTCATGCGGTAAAAAATCTCTATGGAGCTGTAGTAATCATTACTCTGGTGTTTCTTTAAAATGACCCAGTACGACACTGTGGGATTTTAATTTCAATCAAAACCAGAAACAGAAATGACGGCTTAGTTTTGCATTCAGATTTAAAGCTGTTCTATGTACATGACTAATTAAAAGTGAAGAATGCCTTTTAATTTGATTTAAGATATGCATTGTCTTTCATGCATACTAAATTAGGGAGTAAAAATTAAGTATTTATTTGTGCATGTACAACACGGGATTGTAATCGTTGTACACGAATCACGATGAGGGCGTTGCGTGATTAAATTTACCTTCACATATAAACAGCGTACTTTCAAGAAGGCAGCTGCTTTCGTTATAAAATGAATTTTGACTTCCCATTGGTGCAGCGCTTGAAAATTTAAAGACAGCGTCTTTATTCGACTTTACGTCCGGGTATGAA
This sequence comes from Mesocestoides corti, assembly GCA_900604375.1. NCBI lineage: Eukaryota > Metazoa > Platyhelminthes > Cestoda > Cyclophyllidea > Mesocestoididae > Mesocestoides > Mesocestoides corti. Next base: position 78,807 of record UXSR01000069.1, read on the forward strand.
GCCATAGATGGTGATGGTTTATTAGACTTTCTGTTGTTGGCATTGGACTACATATGCGAAATTACAGTTTTATCAAGGAATCCAAAACACTATAAGTTACCATCAACTAATGATCAGTTTTTTCGCAGAGATTACCAATGCAACTAGAACGCTTCCATGTGTACTCTGCTATTCTAATTCCGTCTTTTTTGCTCTCAAGTGCCATAAAACATACCGGTTTACCATAGTTAAATGACATTTGAGCCAAAGTTAATTCAATGCATATTCAGCAACATTCTTTACCACATTCAGTCTGTGGGGTATGAACACGTGGACACAAGAAAGAGAACAATAGTTTAGTATCCTTTAGTTTGTCTATCTCTGCACTTTTTGAAAAAAGAGAATACCTTTTGCAATACTGTTTGTTCGTGCATTCAAATTTTAAAGAATATCCTTAAAGTAAACTGTTTTTGTAATAATTCGTCGCTCAAATTTTATAGTCCCTTCGCCTGAAATTATTTACCATCATTTGCACAAAATATAGTCTAACTGGAGATATTTGGCGGCCTCAGTGTCTTTGGAAAACTTTTCAATAAATCATGTTTTTTTCTGGAGGTCGAAAATACAGAATTAAATAATACAAAAATCACATTGCTATACATCATGTATTTTGGATTTAAATGGTGAACAATCTTTTTTCTGGGTTACCGCAATAATGCGTTTTTATTGGCTAACCACTTTTATTTACCTTGACATATTTCCTGCATTGATGAGTTGGTTGACTTCATCAAAGGACTGAACAGCACACCGTGAAAGGTCCTCTACATAGGGTCCGTAGGTAGGATGTTCTCGGACCCTAAGGCGTCCTTTTCCACATGGATTGAGGAGATCCCTAACCCGTTCGCAGTATATCTCCATGTAGGAGACCTAGATAAAATTGGACAGCTGCTAAATTGGATTTTTAGTTCAAAAAAAACTAGGAAAGTAGGAAGTGAATATTTGGTTCGGGAATTAGATTTTTCTGACTCGAATAACTTGATGATTAATTACAACATCGAACAAGGATTTAAACAGACTTTGCCACTAGTTTACAACCTTTTGGTTTTTTTTAATTAAATTTCTTGACGTCCCTATCTTAGTCACTGAGACAACGAATTACTGGCGTTTCGGCTGTTAAATTAAGACAACAGGTTGAGTGCGGTTGTTGAGTGCATCTAAATTGCAATACTGAACACAAGCCGAAAACTCCAAAACAGATAACACTGCAAATTTTTTGCATCATTTTTATTAAAACCAAGGTTCTACCTGAGCAATTAGATGAGCCAAGTTATCTTGAATGCAAAAAGGCAAGCGTAGAAGGATTATTTTATCTTATTAATACATCATATTCCAGTCCTGCCCAGAGGTTGATGGTTTTTTCTTACAAAATTGACTTGAAGTACCTACGGCAGTAGTAAAGAACTGATAAAAATATCTACACTTTCTTAAGCTTGGTGTTTTACTAAACTGTTGATAGAGTAATTAGTATTTTCAGTTGGTTATCTCGTTGGAAAAGTGACAGGTCCTGCTTTTGCTACCATTCGCCTGTTTTAGACGCCTTGTAGAATACTTGGCGTTAGCACTGAGGTAGCTGTGCCAACTAGTGCTGGGGATCCACGATACCGCAAGATTGCTCATCGCTGGTTTTTGGCACGATTCACACTAATTCCCTAACATGTGTTTTATTACGGTTTTTATCAGGTTAAGGTCAACCTTGAAGTAGTGTACACTTTTGACAACTCATTCCATATTTGGCTGACGTGATTAAAGCTATCTACACAAGCTATGGTCTTGCTCTTGCATTAGCGTGGAAAGGTCGGTTCTAGCGTCAGCAAGGGCCCTGGTACCGTTATTTGAGTGGTTTTCTCTCTGCTACGGGCAAACGTAACAACTAGATATCGATGTATCAAGGCACCTGTAGTTCTTATCAAAATTTCATTTCAACAAAACAATTCGATAAGCAGGTTCCATTTCGTCTACGTAGCCGCAAAATGTATCAAACAATCACGACCATGCCGGAGATTTCATAGCTTTTGCGTGTGCCTGAAAGCATAACTGTCCGAAAATGTCACAACGAACTTAAACTGTTCAAGTTGAAGAACATTGTTGCAATGTAGGGCTGCTTCACCTCAACCGATCTTTAAGTCGAGTGACACCAACACGTTTAGTCTGTTGTGAATTGTGTTTATGCACACTCCTTAATCCGGTCGCTCCATCCTCTGACAGCATTTCGCCAGTCGCGCGGATCCTCAACTCCCTCATTATTCTCCACACCTAAGTATCGATGTTAGCACATCTGAGGTATAAAAACACCCGCGAAAGCCATGCATGACACCACCTTATTTGAGCTCTGAGGTAAATGGCTGTGTCCACGTCCTCTCTGGTCTTTTTCTTCATTGCGGGTATCAGGGAAGCGTAATCGGACCAGGGTTAATTCCGTGGCCCCGGCGTGGTTCAAGACCACATGCTGGGGCCCACGACAATTGGTGACCCCGACGTGATGAAAGTTTCTTCAAATCCCACAACAAGTCTTTTGGGTAACAATTCATTCTCGGTGTTATTTTAAATGCGAATATACGAAAATCAAAATGTACCTCAACGATGCTCTGAAACTTCGCCTGCTGCCTCTCCATCCGAATCTCATCCAGGCGTGTAAACAAATCACGACAAATACGCGGAGACAAACCCATGTGTTCTGGATCATCTGGTTTTCCCATCATAGTGTACGACTTTCCCGAGCCCGTCTGACCGTAGGCGAATACACAAACGTTGTAGCCTTTCAACGCGTGATCCAGTGCCTCAACACCAATTTCTTTGTAGATCAGACTCTGCGACACGAACAACGGGTCACTTGCCTGACAAAATAGACCAAAACGAATGCTAATAGCTTTTATAGAACAAACGCAAACACACTTGTGCATGCTGCCTATTTCCCGCAGCAAACATTGAACATTTTTAGTTAGACAGCAAATCATTCAGTATAGTTAAGTGGAGGACTCACTGACTTATTTTTGAGGCCGCTTTTCACCGACTACTTGAGTACTGCCATAAAAACACAGGGAACCTTACGTTTGCTTTGCGATAGAGTGACTCAGAATGAACTTTTTGAGAAAATGAGGTGTAGGCGGGATAGATATCAACTGCTTTATTGGCCTGTCTTATTTGCCGAGTGCTGTGAACGCCTAGACTTTTACAGTCCCGTGGCCAATTTGCCTCATGCTTAGTATTTTAACAATTTACAGATTTTAAACCAGTTTTTAGTCAGAGGGTCTAAGGAGTAGTGTAGAAGGCTGACAAAAATCGTACCTGTATTTAACATTTTTGAGGGCATTAATGTGGATTAAGTCCTAGCATGTGTCAAACCTAGTCATCGCATACCGATACGCAAGTGGCTGATGATTTTATTAGAGTGTGCTTCAACTACTCTCGGGCGTTGAGGGTAAAAAGAACTGAAATATTTATTCGATTAAGTCACATTATTTGCTGTAGAACTTCTGACCATTGCGCCTCACTCGAATCGCAGTGAGATAAGCATTACAGTCGGGGTATTTCAAAAAAACTACCTCACTTGCACCCAAGACACGAGTGTTCGATGGAGCAGCATTAAACCAGTCGTGTTTTGCAAACCTCCGTCGCAAAATCTGCACATGTAATACCTTCGTTTAATTCCATTGTGCGTGTTTGATGAAATAATTTTAAAAAGCCATAAAATGAACAACGTATTTGCTTTGTTCATTGAAGGAGCAGATGACTTACATCCGTATGTGACCAGAAACTGTGGTCAAATTGAAAAGTTCTGCTTGTGGAGTCATCTCCGTCAACCTTCCATATAGCTGAAATCAAAAACAGTAGTGACGAAACATGTCGACGGCTATTTTCTAAATGAATAAAATCTTTCAGCTGTTAATTAAGCATGTTTGGGTGCTGTGCCATTCTCAAGCCCTTGCGTGAGCGCGTTCTGCATCAAAAGGAAATATGATTTACATGTATGAGTTTAAATAACTGCGCGGTTCGCGTGGGCAAAAGCAAATCGTCTGCACCGAACTGAGTCCCGCAATGTCAGATTGTCAGGCACCGCAACCATTTATGCCCTCTATAATGTATCCCAAATGGCCAGTTTTTGATCCAAAAATATCCACCGGATTCCAAATATACGTGTTAATTTAATTAAAAGATGATGATAAAGAGCTAATGAAAGTACATGCAAATCAAAGAAAATTATTTGTAAAAAAGGCACAAAATTTGCCATGTTTCACTCTTAAGGTTCGCCTGCAAACTTCACTATGTACAAAGTCTTTTAAAGAAACTACAACAAAGACTGGTTAACTTACTAGTTGCATCACCGGACATGGAAATGACACGCTTAGACCGGAGAGCAACCTCGTGTTTGTTGAAAGGCCTCACACGAACTGCTACCTTCACTGAGGACATCGTAGACACGAAGACTGGCTTTCTGTGGCGGTAAACACGAGTTATGACTGGAACCATCACCAATGATTTGCATGTTTTAATAACAAACAAGTCACTATGCTCAACTACAACTAACCCGCTATGTTAATTATGCCGTAATAAAGCGTGTGGCTTTGAGATTAATTGCCTAAACCTTCCTCGTCCAAAATCCCATTGCCGATTTCGATTGGCCACTCTAAATGTTGGTTACTCCGTAAAGTAAGTTGGAATATTCACTCTAACCCGTTTAGCTTGCTTTGAGTATACTACTGAAATGAACATTTTATAAATGTGCTTTGGGTTGTGTAGTAAAATTGTTGGCAGACAACGCAGACATCCTGCGCGATTCGTCTCGAACGAAGAGAGATTTTCTATCGGACTTTTAACCAAAGCTAGTAAACAATCTGCAATATCTGTCACTAAAATATGTTTATTATCAGAGACATCAAGCGTCTTGTAATTTCCGCGAGAGTATACGTGCCACATGTACATTTGGCCTACAACAGGGCTCATCGACACAATACGGTACATGTCACAATGATTTAGTGTGTTCTAAAAAAACACAACTAATGTCGCCCATCTCGAAAATGAAAAAAAAACCCATAGCTGATTCCCAAATTGAGCAGAGTAGTCGCTAAAGCCGTAGCCTGACCCACCACGGGATTGGTATGTATGTATCGACTAAACACAAAAAACCATATTGCAATACAATTGGAGAAATCACATACATTGGATTTAATAAGAGATCTCGGGTTTGCCCAAGCGGGTTTTGCAATTTTTCCCAATATCGAATCCACATTGAATCGGTGTTACTTTTTTAGGCAAGAAGGCTGTCAGTAGAAAATTGGGTTTAGCTGGTAGTGGCACTTGTTTTACTAAACCTCCTGCATTAAACCGACAATCCAAAGTCAATTCGTTAGAAACCCAAGACACAAGCGTTAAATCGTGTTCGAAGCTATCTTAGCGGTCTTAGTTCATTAGTTAAAAACTTAATTTTTTGCGCACTGCAGTTTGGCAATTTCGACTTCAGTTCCCCTGGCAAGGAGAGTGCAAAAAAAGTGCAGGCAAATAGGCAGTCAGTTAAATCAGACTGAACCGTCAAACTGTTATTTCGGTAAAATGAATTCACAGCACTCAATTTTGTCTTGTTTTCTCAAATAAGAACAATCTGTTAATTGTAAAAAAACTGTCTGCAACCAATGTAATTAGTCACTTAAACTAAATACATTTTGCTTATCAATGACACTGTAGCAGATGTCAAACATTAAAGATTTTGCAAAACACCTCGGTTTAGGTTTGTGATCGATGTGCCCAAGGCATCGATTTGCAAGAGTCCTTTTAGTGCCCTCGCCAGTAACGCCAACTCACCAGTGGCAAATGGGTATTACTAGCTGTCGCCAAACCGACCTAAGCTCATACGAAACCTTAATCATCCACACGCTTGAAAGTTAAGTCGTCGGGGCAAAATTTGTTCTTGTCAAGTGTTCGTCTTTTAATAAAAAATGATCCACCAATAATTCGGTAAAGGTTGCGAAAAAAACCAATGCCTTACTGTAGTGTACGTCAGTGATCGTTATTCAGCATTTTACCAGCACCTGAAAATATTGGACGTCTGGCAACTAAAGCGTGAGCATCTGTGGAAAGCTTTTAACCAGATGTATTTTGTTTAGAAAATAAACGGATTCTAATGTCCTTTCAAATTTCTATTGAATTGACCAAAATTCCCAACGAGAGCTCAAATATAAACGCAATAAAGGAATTCAACTTTTCTACATTTCACATTTTTATATGTAGGTAAACTTTTTGTGTTATAAGGGCCAAATAATCAATCGATAATTGTTGTTTTACTGAGTGAGGATTAAGATATCAAATTGCCATATCAAATTAATGTGACAAACAAAATAAGCACACATAATTTACCTTGTAAAATAAATCGTTCAAACCTCATTCTAATTTAATGGTGGACTTGATTTGTCTACGTATACATCCAATATTTTACTTGACTGAGTGAAATATTAAATGTGCTTTCATACGTATGTCATTGTTAATGAAATACACGTAAATCAGTATCGCATGTGTAAAAACAATCCAGAACTTAATAAACTTTTTGAAGCGAAATATTTGGCTAGTGGTAGTATTTGTTTTTAATAAAAACTGCTAGATTATTTGCAAAAACTTGTTAGAATGTAACAGAAAGGAAAAAGAGAATTAACGTTGTCGACTAAGCAATAAGAATGTTGATTGTGTCATTAACCAATCAGATTACTTTAGGCAAGTCTTCTATAAATCCGCACGTAGTATTTCCCTGTTTATACTATTTAATCAACCAAAAGAAAGCACACTTACAAAATAAGTTCAACATATATCACCATCAAGGTCTGCTTTACACCAACTGAATTTCATTGAAATCCGGAATCATTTCAAGTTTTTTGACAATTAAAACGTTTAAAAATCATGTCCGGTTGAATGCTGGCACAGGCAAATAATAGAGAGATCATAGGTGAATAAAAATCGAGTACGGCTTACAAGTTAATCCTACTTATTTCTTCGTACACTTCAACCTCATGTCTGCTACGCGTCGATTGAATCCAAAATTACTGGTTGAAAAACGTGTTCCATGCTCACTCCCACCCAATCACTTTTCACCCAGTTGGCTTGTCCAATCAGTCGCATCGGATTCTAGAGGTCTTTGTAGCTGGCAGCGCGCGCTATGCAAAAGTGAACTTTGTAAGCTGCAGCCTCAGTTCTCAAAATCAATTTGAACAAAATGAAAGCCACGTTAACCTAATTTTGCTTCATGCCCAGTTGGTTTGCTTGGACAGAACTTTATCTTATTTTCGCAATATGCCATAAAGGATAATCTTGAGTCATGAATGTTTTGGCATCTTCAGGCTAAGTTGGCATATCCTAGTTTTAAGACGACCAAGAAATGTAGAGGAAAAAGCACTGATTGTTAAAGTTGGATGTAGATGTGATAACGACTGGCTGCACTGGTAAAAATGTTTAAGATATCGAAGCATTAAAACAAAAGTGCATCGAAAAAATTTAAAATTTTTTGATTTGTCGCTGGTGATTCGGTCTAGCTCAGCATTGAACACGGTTTCATTAAATTTACTTGCATAAAAGAGCATCGAAAATATCTGCTGCTTGGACCTTAGATTAACAGACTTTGCGGACACTTTGGAGTTACTGATTTAAATAAAACTAAAAAAAGTTCATGCCAATTTGTGCCATTTCGAAGACTTTTTGTCCAATGCAAAAGGCGTAAGGGTAAATGCATTTTTTTTAAAAACAGCGTGCAGATATATCTTTTTTATGGTGACTGTAAATAATTAATGTAAATGTTTTCTTTAGGGTGGAAATATTCTAGTAAAACATAGTTTGCCTCGCCAGCAAGGTGCAAACTGGCGCCTTTTAAGGTCACAGTTTTTTTGGAATTGAAAAAAAAGTAAATGATCAGAAATGACTCAAGCGCCGTAGGTTCTCCTTACCCACATTATGCCCTCAACGCTACGTCAAACACTTACAATGAAAGTTTTTGCAAATTAAATTTCAACAACTGCCTATTAGCAGGGCTGAGTGCAAAATAACAGAAAAGTATTATATTATTCAAAGGCCACAAACTAATAAAATTATTCTCTAATCAACATGTAACAAAATTTATCCGATCACACATTTCGGACCTCACAAATAAAGCGTTTTATTAGAGGTGATAAATGAACTGGAATTTCAGTTAGGTGCCAAGTAATTATTAAATAGTCTTTGTAAACAGTTTTACTTGCAGTCACATAATAATCATTTGACAAGTTCATGGATAAAGTTGGATATTTACTTAAATCAAAACAGTAATTTCAAAGCAGGTAGCCTCGTCATTGCAAATGGATTGAACCTGCCAGCAGTATTGTTTATCCTTTGCTGGAACGCCTTTGGGTGGCTGGCACTTAGTTGAGCAGCGTCCTTCCAACTGCTGGCATTACGCCTGCGTGAGGCGTGCTCAAAAATGTCCGCGAATGTTCCCATTGGACAAACACGAACTGTTCCCTAAACTTGTTATTTAGTTTCCGTGCAAATTTTTGCGTAGGTACTTTAGTTCATTGATTCGATTGTAATTTTGGGATTGACTAAATGTGGGCGAGTTTACTTTGCTTAGAAACCGACTAGTCACACACCATAAATCCTTTTATAGTACAGCATTGGTCTAATTTACGTTCAGTAAATCTCCCTTCCTATTCGCTTAGAATAACCGTACTTCGATATGCTTAAACATTTAAGGTTTCATTAGCACACTACTTGAAAACGCACTGCCAAATTAACAACAAACGTGGTTGTAGAGGTTCAGATTATTGCATCCAAACAATCTTCCGTACCCTTGTTACGCAGGGGAAGACGTAAATGTGTTTCTGTTTGGTCCAAGCCCATTAACTAATCGACGGATGTGATATGCATTAACGTCAAAATTATGCCCTGCATATAACTATAGTATACGGCCTTTCCAATTGCCCATTCTTGTAGGTGGGAATTAGCTGGTTTCAAAATGTTACGTAACACCATTAAACGCATTACACGAAGAAAGCAGCCACATAATGCGTTCAGATTTGAGAAAAATTAAATTCCCACTCAAAACTTTTGTACCGAATCTGTTCTCGACTACAATTAACCTTCCGGTCTTTGCTTTACTTCAAGCAACTTAATTCTAACTTTTTTTATTTTAAATTATTTTATCAGAAAAATTCTAATTAATCTCACTGCTCAAAGATGAATGCCACAAAATTTAAAAGATTTACAGTATTTATTGATGCAGCCTGAAAAATTGTTTTGCTGAAATTGTGCAAGGTTCAGGAAAAATATTATTTTTGTGCACACCTGACTTGGTGATCTTACTTAAAAACCGTGTCTAATGCGATCATGCAGGTTTCGTTTATTCAATATTATCATTTTGAAGAAATCAAAATCCTCTGCCTAACTGCACGGGCTCTTCAAAGGGTACAAACAAGCTTATATCTTTGCGGCGTTGTAATAGTTTAATTTGACAAGAAAATTTAAGTTTGAATGCGTCCTGTATTATTAAATTTGGCGTCCAGGCCAATACATCCTCAGCGCTCAGAGGCTGTCAGTGAGGCAAATCTCTCCGCCTAGATCGATAAATTTTATTTTTGTAATCAAAACGCCTAAGGATTATATTTCCACATATTTGGCTAACTTTCCGTAAAGGAAGCAAACTATTTTGCTGATTTGAGGAAAGGCGGTGACGAAGCGTGTTTACTCGAAGATTTCTTGCGTAGTCTAAATTAGGGAGACATGTATCCTCGTCTGGGACTTGGTGTTTTTGAAAATTTGCTGCTTACTGGCATAACAAAAAGAAAACTAGGCCTCCACAGGGGAACGTTGACGATCAAATCGCCCAAGGCAGACGTGCTCATGGTAGCTCACAAGTGGTTTGATCAGGCTCGATCAAAAGGTCGTCAAATCAACAATTTGGTTTCAGTCAACATCACATGTAGTGGCTTTCGTTTATTCGATTAAATGTCCAACATGCCTAGGTGCATAAACGCCTTGTCACACGAAATGTCAATTAATTACTTTAGCTAAATGCTGTCTATAGCTTCTTCGCTCATTCCCGGGTCATTACAAGTCAACAAAGATCGCTGGCACTGGTGCGGTGATCGCATGCATTACGTTCTGAACCAATTAAGCCTATGACGCCACTGGTATTGTTGTACATATCAATTTCAAGCCATTCTACGACAACTATATGGCAGCCTTTTTAATTTCGAAAATGACGGCAATATGTTCCAGCATTTTTTTAGGTTAATTGATGATTTCTCATGCAATTTTCCTCTCACCGCACTAGCTGTGTTAATTTCTACATTCCCTTCCAAAAAATTGCGTTTTGATTTGTACTGGCTGCTTTCAAATACTCAATGACAATTTTTCAGATATATGCATCATCCTGCTTTCGCATAATTTTACTAAACTAGAATTCATAGTATATTTCTAGAACAAAAGAACAAAATTTGGTCTCTGCTGTGAATTTCCATGACTGTAGCTACTGATATAATCAAAGCCAAAATGAATGACAGGTCACTGAATTTATTATCTCCATATGAAGATCTGGAGCCGAGTTAAATATCATGCATTCAAAAAAACACTTGCAATAGACTGGCTTAATAATTTATCCCTTTCAATTAAAAAAATTTTGTAGGAATATTCTGTGCAATTAAAGCGTGGAAAGTCAAATTATTTCTCTCTACTGGTGAGGCAAGCTAAGAACAGAAACAATTTAAACAAAGTATTTCATGACGCCTAAATCACTGCTGTCATTTAGCAAGACCAATTTCAATGAGGAAAATAAAATCACAGGTACTCACTCCTGACGTTTCTGTAAAGTCGCGTAAGTGAGCAGGCCACCATGTAGGCAATTCTGATCAAGATTAGGCAAACATTCCCTGTATCCATCGTACTCCTATTTGTGGGCTTTTGCAGTAATCTTTCGTAGACTCCTAGTTGTGCTTGCTACTTTAATTTAAATATGATCTCATAGAAGGAAATGGTGGATTAAGTGTGGATAACAGCTTCCACCCCACTACCTTCATAAAAATGGTTTAGTAATTTTTGTCCATTTGAAAGTACAGAAAAGTAAAAGCATTATGACATTCTGGTTGGCCATTTTACCCCTCTAATAAAAATATTTAATTATAGGTAAATGCGCAAAGTGGTCATGATTACTGTATCAACTCAGGTTCTAAATGGCTATGGTATATACTTTTGTCGTAGTTTAGAACAGAAAAGGATATGTGAGTTTAAAACAGGCTTGAATCATTAAGTAACCGACATTCATCTTAGTCTGTCATACTGTATGCAAGTTCTGTGATTTGGGTTGGCAGCTACACATATCCCAATATTTGACGAAAGGTGTCATAAACTTCTGATTTCGGGAGGGCTATGTCATGCATCCTAGATTTAGAATGATGAACGCGAAATGTTTCTACATTCCTGGTTGACTAGCTGTCATGTAATCAGATGCTGTAATTCTAATATCAGGGAATATCAATGGAGTTAATAGTCTGCATCATCGCATACACTGACAAGACTTCAAATGTGCGGAGAGATGCATGAAAAAGGTCTTCAGACATACAACAGACCACAAAATAGTCATGATTCTATTTACAATTTTGCAGATAAAATCTAACTTGAGCATTTCGTAATTTACATTAAAATAGTTTGTCTCAAATGGGTGCCCCCGTAATCGTGTCTTTAATTCAGAAGGTCGCACTAGTAAAGTTCTATAATTCTATCATTGCTTTAAAATTGAAATTGGGCTACAAATGCCTTTTATTCGAGTTATATTTCGATTCATCAACGCACAGATGCTGATGATACTAGCTTTAAATTTAATTGGTTAGCTCAAACGCTTTCGTGATTTGCTCGCTGCGGAGTGGGCGCAAGTTAGTTTGGTTTGGCTGTATTTTACGAAATATGGAGGACCGGAATAAAATGGACGTTGCCTCCGAAAACTTGGAAGCCTCACTGGACTGCACACGTCTGCTGGATGAAATAGAAGAGCTAGAAGCACGTCTGACATTACCGTTTTCACTAAAATTGTCTCAAACTGCTCTAGGTAAATTTCTTTCCTTGTTTATTTTTAAGTTCTGTTGACATATCTTATTGATTTTAGTCAAAATGTTTTCATATATTCCGTTTTTGGTGGCATAGTAACTCCAAATTGTCCTTTACTGGTAAATTAAAACCTTTACCGTTGTCGCCCCCTGAGTTTTTTTATAACACACCTTAAAATCTGCAGTCGTGAAATTTGCGTAACGTCAAACCTGGCTCATGATCTCGGGCTATTCGTATGAAAATTTGATTCCCTCAATTCACTATTGTTTTCAGTTAACAACGTTCAGCCCTCATCTCCTGTTAGTAAACCATTTAATATAATTGACTTTTCTGTGCATTTCAGGGCAGTCGCTGACCGCGGAAGCGTGGAGTCTGCGTGCCTCGAAGCACCCATTTTTCTCTGTGAGTTACTCCTTAAAGTTTTGGTCTTTTTTCTCCCAAACCTCTCGTAAAACTACTTTTTAATGCAGAAGATCCCCCCCCCTCCGGATCTGTCAGGTTATACCAACACGAAAGCCATGGAAAGCCAATTGCGCCTAATGGAAGAATACCGAATAGCCGCGAAGCGGAAGCTAAAGCGCATGTCCGCGAAGGAGCGGGCTCGCATCATCGATAGTGTCCGCACGTATTCATTTACGGAACTTCTTCGCCAACATATTCGTTCTGTCGCTGTCTCGCGGGGAGATTGTGGTTCTGACACAGATGCGACCACTGAAATGGATGACCTTCAAGTACGCAATTCATATGTTGCATTCATACCAGGCAGATTCTGGAGTGGTTCCCATTTTGTAATGTTCTGAACTTCACGTTATTTCTCTTAACTTGCTCCTTGTTATTTGTCCAAATATGATATCTATTTAAGAACCATTTACAATTATATTGTTAGAGTTTCCGTTGTCGGTTAGTAGCAGATTGAAAACCATTACAACTGAGTAATGAAAATATTCACTAGCGTGCAATCGAGTAGATTTATTGCGGAAGCACGCTTTGCTGACTACCTAATTTCTCTTTGATAGAAGACTTTGTCAGAAGACGAAGATGCTGTAGTTGATGAGGACAACGAAGAGGAAGATGATGACCTAATGCGTCTAGTTCGTCGTCAAAGGGAGGCCTTTAGCGCCAGAATGGCAGCTGGCCGACCTAGTATTCGCCGGAACGTTGGTGCATCTCCTTCAGCTCGTCCTTTAACTCCGGTTGCTGTACCCACAACCACGTCTGCCCTTTCGAAGAACGAGCGCCTCTATCGGACGTTGATTAAGAAATTCGTTGGGAAAGCCGCGCGCTTACGGGCCAACATCCGACGCGATAAACTGATCATGGCGAAGAAGGCTGCAAAGGATTGTGCCAAAGCCGTACGGCAGCGTCAGACTCAAAAACCATCCAAAGATCTTGCAAGTGAGTCAGCTGTTAGTGTTCAACTCAGCCCTCTTTAATCAAAAAGTTGGAACGTGTAACTTAGCAAATCATGACTCTAGAATCTAGGGTTCCTACCTATTTTTTTTTTTATTTCGATAGATCGTGCTCGAAGATTGGCTAGAGAAATAGCCGCTTACTGGTGCGTTCGTAGTGGTAGTGGCGTCAACGGTGGCGGCCATCCACAAACCGGTATGACAGAAGCGGGTGAAATTGTTGGTGGCCCTGCAGATGTTGTTGAGTCGGAGGTTGAATCAGCGGCCGCAGCACGACGTCGTGCGGAGCGGGCGTTGGCGGAACAGAGAAAAGCCGATCTAGAATTGCTAGAGGCGCGGCGGCAGCAACGCAAGCTCAATTTCCTACTCACCCAGACCGAACTCTACTCCCACTTCATGGCCAAAACAATGTCTGGTGGGGGTTCGGCTGGAGTCGATTCGATTCTCGATCGACTTCAGGAAACACCGAAGGTCTCTGACAAAACGAGTGGCGCAGAACCTGCGCCAACCACTGCTCTCGCCGAAGCTGCCAAAGCTGCTGCGGGCAGACTTGGAATTAATGTCGATGATGAATTTGGTAAGTCATATTTGTCTTTTCAAGTAGATTACGTGTTTGTGCTGTAATGACTAAATCGGATTTCTACCGCTTATAGTGTATGTCGGTGGAGTTACCCCTGGTAATAATCTCTTGTAACACGTTGCGTGGTATTTTAGCATTCGATAATTAACTTGCCGTTGTTGATGGATTATTTTGTCGTTATTCAAATCATCATTTCTGCTTGCATCACTGTCTCCGCGATGTCATTTTTATCAATTAAGATGCTGAGACTCTGAAGGCTGAAGCACTATCTCGCGTTCAATCAGCCATCGAGAAAGAGAGCCAAATAGTAAGTCTGGTTGTTGCAGCCGAACACGTTTTTACGTAATTTTCACCTGTCCTTCGGGTGGAATTAGGCTATATGTGATAAGCTGGCCACTATTATAATTAGCAAAGCCAACTACCAGCACGTAAGCTGAACGTCGTTCGTCCCTGTTAGAAGCGTAGTATTCGATCACGTCTGAAAAAAGGATTTAGCTCATGCGATTGTCTTTTAATCATAAATCACAATCATCCTTTCTAGCGTAACGAGTTCGGTCATGGATTGCAGCAAGCTGTGGAGACAGAAGTGGATATTTCGAAGCCTCCCGCGCTGTTTAAAGGCGACTTGAAGACCTACCAACTGAAGGGACTGGCCTGGCTCCTCACCCTTTTCGACCAGGGCATAAATGGAATCCTCGCCGACGAAATGGGCCTTGGGAAGACTGTGCAGACGATCGCCTTTTTGGGTTCACTTGCCGAGGTGTCCGTGTAATTTTAAATTTACCATTTTCTGTTCTTTTCTCCTCCGCCTTCTACCACCTCGTAATTGGGATGTTTCTGGCATTTGTTCTTCCAAGCCTGCTCTCGTGTTCCTGCTACTATATCTATACCTCTCAATGTCACTACGTCCTAAGGTTGTTGTGGAATGGATGGTTACCCTTTTAAACTCCGAGTATTCATAAAATTCCACCCTGGCCTTTGGTCTAGTGTTTTGCCCTACTCAGACACAATGCCAACACTTGCGCAATTCTAAGATGCCATTTGCTAATTACTGCAGGCCCCTCTATGCTGTTTTATGTACCGCTCCGTTATTTTGATGCTAGAAATACAATTTGTGGGGCCCCTTCTTAATTGTCACTCCTGCCTCCACTCTGCACAACTGGACACAGGAATTCGCCAAGTTCATGCCGGATTTTCGTCTGGTGCCCTACTGGGGTTCTCCAGCCGAGCGCAAGGTCCTCCGTCGCTTCTGGTCCCCTTCAGCTGCCTCCGAGGGCGCTCTCTTAGGCACTCGGGAGGCTGCCTTCCACGTCGTTGTAACTAGCTACCAAGTTGTGCTACAGGACGCCAAGTTCATCAACAAAACAGCTTGGACGTACATCGTGCTTGACGAAGCGCATGCCATCAAGAGCACGTCAAGGTTAGTCTCTGTCCAACACATCTTGGGCATTTACTTAGGAATCGGTCATTTCCATCAAAATTGGGTGGCAACTAACAGACCGTGCCATGTCATCCAGCATCCATGTTGTTTTTTTTACGTCGGTATAGCTTGCGTTGGCGCCTATTGCTCTCTTTCAAGTGTCGCAATCGTCTTCTTCTCACTGGTACGCCCATCCAAAATGCCATGCGTGAGTTGTGGGCTCTCCTGCACTTCATCATGCCCGCCCTCTTTGATTCCCACGACGAATTCGCGGACTGGTTCTCGAAGGACATCGAATCGCAGGTATTTCACCGCGTGGAATGTCTACTAAGGCGACTGTTTGGCGTTAAGGTGACTGTCTCGATGTTTGTCGTTCCTGTAGGCTGCGAGCGGAGGTGGCGGTGAGTCGTCCGGAGGGAGTGGGGCCGTGACCACCCTGAACGAGAACCAACTCTCTCGCCTGCGCCTCATATTGAAGCCCTTCATGCTTCGCAGAGTCAAAGCAGAGGTTGAGCATGAAATCACTGAGAAGGCAAGTGCCCTTTTCGTTATTCGTGGTTCTGCATGGAGAAGAACCCTCCATGGGATCGTGCGGTTGGCGTTTCAATTGGTATTTGAGAGCCTTATCTTTATGTGTAGACGGAAGTCCTCATTTACTGTCCACTTACGAGACGCCAAACCCTGCTTTACAATCGTCTGAAGAGCAAAATCCACATTGAAGACCTCAACGCCGACGATGCGACTCGAAGCGTCCTCTTTGTTTCCAATCAAGAACAGGCTAGCAACCGGCTAATGAACCTGGTCATGCAGCTTCGCAAGGTCTGCAATCACCCCGATCTCTTCGACCGGCGGGATGTTCGTTTCAGCTGCACGTCGGTGCGACCGTTTGAAGCAACGGGTGGAAACGGTCTTTGGTGGATACCAAAGCTTCTCTTTGACGAAGGTATGAAGTGTCCGACTTCTGTGTAGGTGCCTGTTGAAGTTCCTTATTTCAAGCAATTTTCAGTAAAACAGTCATGACAACAACAACAACAAAGCTGTAATGATAATAATTCCTTGCTAATATGTTTAAGGACTCGTCGCTGGACAAACGTGGCGTTTCCTGCGATCCATTTCATTTGACTTGGGGTGTCAGGGTGACAGGATGCGTGTGATCTTCACATATTTTCTCATTCTCACGGATGCCTACCTCATGAAGTCTTTCTGGCACTCTCAGGACCATCAGCCATTGTCCCACGAGTGTCAATCTTTTGCGCGGTGTAAGTAGTGTGCGTCTGGTTTAACTTATTCTGACTTCCCGTTGAATCCGTAACTCGTAGTATCCTTATTTCGTTCATTTTAAGGCTTTTCTTCTGCTCGCTTGTTCGGCCATCCACCCAGCGAGGACCCCCGAAACTACCTGCTTGCCAAAAATCGATCAGATTCCCCGGTTGTTGTCCCAACAGATCGACTACTCGATTTGCGTCCGTTTTGCCAACTACCCGACTTGAGAAACCTCGTCTTTACGTGCACCCCAGACGGACATTCCTTTGAGTCAGCAAGCGAATGCCGTGTTTTACCGGCTAAACAATCAGGCGACACGGAGCGATTTGTCGAGGCCTACACGCGATATCCCTCCTTCGTGTACCGCGCCTTCACCCTGCCCGTGCGTGTACTTCATTTGCCTTCTTTACTTTGCTGCGCGGGCCCCAATTTTTGATTGGTTTTTCCTGCATTCTTTCACCCCCTTAGGCATTTGTACGGCCTCTGAGGCTCTTCTGCCCACGTCCAAACATCCTCTTTGACGTGCAGTCTTGCGTCAAGACGGAATCCACCGTGGCCCCCCTTCCCCCGTCGATAGCCCTGGTCTCCCCGGGCTGCCTTATCGCCGATTCAGGAAAGCTGAAGGAACTCGATCGACTTCTCTCCAAGCTGAAACTCGAAGGACATCGCGTACTCCTCTACTCTCAGATGACTAAAATGATCGATCTACTGGAGGTAGGTTTCTCGTTATGCAGAAAAATTGACCAATTATCATGCGTTTAATTGGTTGCTTTGTATGTTATGTTGTAATGATAACTGTACCTGCCATGTTCCTAAGTAGTGCACCGGTTCTGGACCTAGGAATCCTATTTAAGTTGGGTTCGTCGCTTGTGCGTGAATCGAACAGGTATAAGTCGTGGTTTTTTCACGTCATAAAAAACGGAACTCCTTTTGGGGTGATTTCAGTTGGCGTGTAACCATTAAGTTGGCCTAAGCAACTTATCTTTGAACCCAATTTTATGTAGTTTATTCACCTGTACCATCACTCCACACAGACGGTCAAGTCGTATTCCGTATTGGAGAAGTAGTCGACTTCATTGTCTTATCCAAACATTTACGCACACGTTTGCGGTCATTTGCGCTCGTCTCCGCTTTCAGGAATTGATGATTTATCGAGGATATGCGTACCTTCGTCTGGACGGCTCCTCGCGCCTCTCAGACCGCCGAGACATGGTTGCCCAGTGGCAGACGGACCCGCGCTGGTTTGTCTTTCTCCTCTCCACACGAGCTGGCGGCTTGGGAATCAACCTAACGGCTGCTGATACCGTCATCTTTTATGATTCGGACTGGAACCCCACCGTAGACCAGCAAGCTATGGATCGAGCGCATCGACTGGGTCAGCTGAAGGCTGTAAGTTGCTTTTAATTCTCGCTCTTTAAGCTACAGAATTTGCAGCCAAATTCTAAGCAAGGTTTCGAGCGATCTTTTTCATTTAAGAATTTCAAATCAGTACATTTAATTAGCTTGTACGACATCTGATGGATTCATTTTCCTGGTTTACTCGGATTTGGTTTGCGTTAAAGCTGTTTGTGTTTACAATGGTGCATGTGAGTACTTGGCTATTTAGACCTCGGATGTGTGAGTCATACATGTGCTAACATCGAGACCTAGGTGTGAGGTTAATCCAAGATACATATACGTGTGATTGAAGGGAGAGTTAAGGATTTGCCTAAGCCCAGTTCTCCTTTTCCCTTGCTCATGACTAATGTGTGTCATAATCCAAGAGACTCATCATTCCAACCGTCCTGTAATCGAGCAGTGTTGTAGTTGTCGGTGAAACCGCCACAATCGCCTCAATTGTAGATCACAGTGTATCGTCTGATCTCCAAGTCCACCGTGGAAGGGAGGATGTTACAAAGAGCAGAAGAGAAACGCGCGATGCAACGAATGGTCATCTCAGGCGATTCTTCGTCGGGCGACTCCTTTGTTCCGCAGGATCGTGGAGATCAAGGCAAAATGACCCAATCGGAAATGGTCTCCCTCCTCCTAGATGACGAAGAACTCGTCAAGAGGTTTGTGCCATTAGGATTTCGCCACCCACAGTCACTGGCCCTATCTTCTAATGCCTATCGGCTCGAATTTTTTCCTTTCTATCATTCACGGCCTCGAATGGTTCAGCATGTCTGCGTAGGTGGTTCTTGCAATCTAACGTGTAGGAATCAGATTCGATGGTACCAAGACCACTTTTACAATGAGAAGCTTTTCATTCCATTACGGAAAAAAAAATTTTGCCTCTCCCCCCAGACTCGCTCAGCGGAGGCGCACGCAACCACTCCGTGGCAGACCACCCGCCATCAAGAAAGTCGAGCCGATTTCAACTGGCGACGGTGCCGAGACCAGTGGTAGTTCTGCTGCGCCAAGCGTTGAGTCTATCCTCAACCGAAAACGAATGGCGGCTTGGGCCGAACGGGTGAGTTAGGCGGCGATTGCGCTGTGCTACCTGTCTTTACACCACCACCACCACCACCACCACCACCACCACCACCACCACCACCACCACCACCACCACCACCACCACCACCACCACC